>SNVD02004925.1:0-20913 GCA_013180625.2 Boswellia sacra
ACATGAAATAACCAAACTACAGATTTATTTAGAGAGAATGCGTTTCAAGGGTTAAAGAAACCCCATATTCTGCCATTCTCAGGTTTTTCCACAATTGTTTTTTTTTTTTTAAATCAAAACTGATAAAGATAAAAACACATAACAACTCTAAATTACGCAAAACTAAACTCACTCATAAAATAACAAATTTCAACAAGTCAGCAAACAAAAACAAGTTAGTTAGAATGGGTCTACAAAGTTTAGAAGTTAGCCTCCTTATTCAGCCATTATGGATTGAAGAGATCCAGAATGCGTTTCAAGAGAACTTGAACTTTTTAAGCCACCACTCTAAAAACCGAGATTAGAAAATATTACCTGGGATGAAAGAAATAACCTGAAAAATCTCAAAATAAATAACATGAAAAACTTCAAATAAACACAATAAAAAGAAAGCAAACACAAACGAAGCAAACCAGCAAATAGAGATTACAGATGGAGTGTTAAATCCAGTTTACGCCTCTTATTGCCTTCTCCAAACCAATCAATCCGAGCTGTTGTTGGATCAGGCGAATAGACGAATTCTTGTAGTTTGTCAATTAACTCCCCTGCCGTTGAAACTGTAACAAGGATTTGCCTCGCTGATGGTGAGATAAAAATTTTTTTCTACAGCTTGATCAAGAAAAGACAACAAACCATCAAAAAAGTTATTGACATTTAATAAACCAATGGGTTTTTTTATGGATGTTTAGCTGTGCCCAAGAGGTGATTTGAAATATCTCCTCTAATGTGCCATAACCATCGGGTAAAGCTATAAATGCATCGGACTTAACAACCATATGTGCAATACGCTCATGCATGCTAGAGACTTGTAACTCTTCCCCGATTGTGTTGCCTACGATATCTCACACAGCTAATGGTTTAGGGATAATGCCGAGAACTTTACTTCCTCCCAAGGATGCAGCTGTCGACACACACCCCATTAACCAAAGACTACCCCCTCCATAAATCAAATGAATACCCCTCGCAGCTAATGTCCTACCAAGATCAAGAGCTGCTGTTGTAAACTCTCCATCTTTACCAAATTGCGATTCACAAAATACGCATATATTTTGGAATCGCCGAATTGGTGTTTTCTCCATTTCTACAAGTGCTCTAAACTTGTGTAAGATAATGATGTACGTTAGGTATTATGCGATTCAAGTGCAAGACAGGTTATGAAATGACATTTCAAAATATGCAGCATGGATATATACACACGTAAAACTCTCAAATTTGACACCTGGGGACATAATTTCGGTGGGGGTTGCTCGATGCAGATTTATCGCCCCGAGATTTGAAAAAAATAGATATGCTTTCGGTGGGGTTTGACAAAACCTCCACACTTGTCGCCCACGTGTGCATGAAAAATGGAGATAAACTTTTGGTGGGGTTTGAAAAAAAACGCCACACTTGTCTCCCACGTGAAGCATGAAAAGTAAAGATATACTTTCGGCGGAGGTTGACAAACCTCCACACTTGTCTTCCACGTGTGCTTATATCATGGGGTAGTCATCTGGTTTGTCAAAAAGAAAACTTGAAATTAAAACAAACAAAATCAACACCCAACAACAACACAAAAACAACATTGATAATCAGATCAAACGAAACAAGAAAGAAATAAAATTCGACAACAACACACATTCAAATATACAAGTAGTTGTGATTGTGGCTCACATCTTCCTCTGGTTTTACGTCCAGTCACGGCTGAACCGCCTTCTATGAGTCGGGGATTTGCTTCCCATCCAGTTTTCTTATAAACTGGCAAACAGGGTCATTTTTAGTCAGATTCCTAGACTATAACACTGCAATTCATCACGAAATTGTGTCCATAGATTAAGCAATTCACGCTGAACAAGTCCACAAGAATGTGAATCGAGAGTTAACAAGACATTATCCAGCGCCTCATTACTCAAACCATTCTTAATAAATGAAAGTTTATCTTCTCTATTCCTGGACGCAAAACCTAATGAACGACAAGTCTGGTTACAATTCCATCTAGCACATTTATAACATACTTGTAACCTTTTTCGCTCTTCGCCTCTTGGCGTAGTAGCTCTTTCCTAGACCAGGCATGTATTTTGCGAGATTAATGTCCGGCTCACCGGACAATCTCACCTTGGCTCCGATAAGCCATCGGATATCAGCAGGCACATTTAGGAGCATCAATGCCCAAAGTCTAGTCATCCGTACTTTATAAATTTTAAACCCAGCATTTTGAGTGAAGGGAAATATTTACGAAGGTTCGATAGAAAGATATCGGTATCCATTGAAGAGAAGAAAAGGAGAGATATTACCGATAATGCGATTGAGTTTGTTCTTCTCCCAGATATGCACGATTCAAACCTTCGAGCAATGACTTCAGCTCCCATTTGGATGTTTCCTCAAGCTGCTGCACAAATGAATTCGAAGTACGAAATAATCAAATTAAACAAAAGGAAGGAAAATAAAAGAGCAGAAACGAAACTAAAGACACGTAAAAGAGATAACAACACGATAGCAAACAAAAGTAAAAAACAAGTAAAAAAATATAAAAACAAATAAGACAGATGGCAAAGAGAGATAAAACCTGGTCAATTTGATGGTCTACGAAAGGAATCTCCTCGAGACACAAAAATTGATCATTATTACCTTATTTTATTTTTCTTTTCTTTTTTTATTTATTTTTCAAAAACATTGGGTTGCCTCCCAATAAGCGCTTGGTTTAACGTCCTCAGCCCGACGTTGGTTCCATCATGGAAGGGTCCAATCTCCGCTGTGCTTCTCTAGTGGGCTTGGATCCTTTTTCCAACAAGAATTGGTGCATGCATATGGCTGGGCCTTGGATGTTAGCAATCGTCCACCCAATAGCTGTTTTGTGGTCTGTAAGTATTCGGACGAGTTTCTCTTCTTGTATTCGTGCAAGGCCCATTTCTATTATAATTGGCAAAGGATCATTCTCACTCAATAATCCATGCCTAAAATGATCTGGAAGAAGCTTAAGCTCCAAGGCAGGGGCTGTCATCACAGAAGAAAGAATTTTCTCATTAGACAAAGAAAATTGAATGTACAAAACATCATACCTATGTGTGGTTATTGCTATGGTCTCATCTAAGCTTGCCACAACTTCCTCCATTTCTTTGGACACTTGTATCAAAATTCTGACTCATTGGAATTTTCTGTCCCTATATGCTCACTAATAGCTACATCCAATCCATTCTTGCGAGTTAACTCAAAATATTGTTGTGGCAAAGAATCAACAACGTCAACTGCAAAAACAGAATGTAAGTCACTAGAGTACCTCATTGCCTCAAAAATATTGAAACATATCACCTTGCCATCAAACTCTATGATGAGAGTGCCATCATGAACATCAATCTTGGTTCTAACAGTTTTCGAAAAATGGTCTCCCTAAAAGAATCGGAGTTGGATTAGGAGATGTCTCATCCTCTATTCAAGGACATAGAAGTTTGCTGGGAAAACCAATTGATTCACCTGCACAAGCACATCTTCCACAACTCTTTTGGGATATGCATTAAAATGATCAGCGAGTTGAATGGTAATACCAGTTTTCGTAAAAGGTCCAAGATTTAAGGAAGCATAAATAGAATATGGCATGACATTAATAGATGCTTCTAAATCTAACATAGCTCTTTCAAACTTGGTTTTACCAATGGTGCATGGAATGGTGATCGTACCTGGATTATTGCATTTCGGAGGAATTTTCCTTTGTAATACAGCTGAAACATCTTCCCCCACACTTACTTTCTCATTTCTTTTTAACTTTCTTTTGCTGGTGCATAACTCCTTGAGACATTTTGTATAATGAGGTACTTGCTCGATAGCATCCAGAAGTGGTATATTTACCTCGATTTTGTGAGAAGTTTCCAGGATTTCTTGTTCTTGTTCCTCCTTCGATTTTGTAAATCTACTAGGAAAAAGTGGAGGAGAAACATATGAAGGAATGGGAGTTATAGGATTTACCTGAGAAGTCAGTGTTTTGTTCATGGTGGAAGTGGTGTCATCTCCTTCATCAGTTTGTGATTTCTTAGGCAGGACATCTAATTGCTCTTCATTTTGCAAAGTTACCGCACAAGAATTCTCTCTTGGATTGATCACCGTTTGACAAGATAATTCTTCTGAGCCTTGGCCCTCGAATTTGCTCATGCTAGTGGCCAATTGTCCCATTTGATTTGCCAGGTTTTGGATACTTGCCCCAGTTTCCTGCTGGAATTGCATTGTGTTAGTGGCAAGTGCATTAACAATATCCTGGAGTGACATACCTGAGTTTTCTGGAGCTGGTTGTGGTGCTAGTTGTGGCATTGGTGGTGGTTGCATTTGAAATGGTTGCTGCACTCTAGGTTGATTAAAACCTTGTGGCCGATTTGGTATGGCATTTGGGGCGATTGGTTGATGATTCCAGTAACTGAAATTAGGGTGATCTTCCCATCCAGCATTGTAAGTGCTAGAGAAAGGATCATACCATTGCCTTGTTTGTCCTGGAAATCCACCCATGGTATTGGCTCGTTCCATATATTCTTCTTGTAAGTTGGATACATGTCCATTGGATGCTCCATCGTAGAATATACCCCACATGCATAAGATTTCTGCATATGTCCTACAGCCATGTTTTCCACAAGAGAGGTTAGCTCAGAAAGTTGTTGTTCAATGTTCGGAGTGCTTACCTCATTTACTCTCCATGGTACTTGTGGCTCAAATCCGCTACTGAATTGATAGAAGTTTACTGCCATGTTGTCTAAACACAAACAATCAGAAAAGAAAAACAAAGAAAATATGAATCAACAATGAAAACAAAATAACAAATCGATTAGAAAATCAATCCCCGGCAACGGCGCCAAAAACTTGATGCGTTCGAAACTAGCAAGTATACTAGTCGCACAAGTAATAAAGTGATAAGTAAGATATCGTTCCCACGAGGATTGATTCTAATTGAATTTGTTATTTCCAGCAACAATAACTAAATAGGGGGGTTTTGTTGAATGATTAATTAAACTGAATACGAAGGCAAATAAAGAATAACACAACACAATATTAAATGAATTGAAAATTCAATGAGAGACACTTGGTTAAGGGTTCTTTCTCTGCCACAAGATATGAATTTGTGAATTAACATAGAATTGTAATCCAATTACAGCATTGAAGTTATCAACCGTAGATAACAACAAGCTCTGTTATCCCAATCTTTCCTTACTTTGTTGTTAAATAAAACAAGCTCTTTATTTAATCTCTATCCATTAAACAACCTAGAACAAGCTCTCTAAGTTTAATTCAATAGAAGCATTACGATGAGAAAGATAGGTTGATCTAAGCAATAATCACACAAGTTCGGATTATTTAACCTAGGTTGTATTTTCCAATTGCAATCTCTGATCACAATTTTGCTACTAATGATTGGAAATTCATGACAATTACGGATCAAGATTTCTAATCTAGCAATAGACAACAACAGATTATATTCAGTTGGCCATTCCAAATACAATCAGTAAGCAATCATAAGCATTAGATATGGGAAAATACAAGCAACTTCAATTAGAGAATTGGATAACAATTTCTTACACAATCAACTCACAAAATCCATATCAAGGGCTTTGAAATCACCCTCAACCAATTCAGATTTAGTTACACATATTCAATCAGAATAACAAATACAATACAGAGAAATTCCAGAATTGAAAAGGAAAGAAAGAACTTAGCAAATTCTTTGAAAATCTTCTTTGTAGATGAATCTTCTTGGAATTGTAGTTCCTCCTCTTTCAAAATCTTCTTTCTCCTTCAAGAACTCCAAGGGATGAGAGAAATCCAGAAATGCAGCCTCCTCCCACGTTTTCCCCTCTTCAAGTTATGAAAATAAAACCCTAAAATGTGTTTAAATACTCTGCTACAGTGACTTGCTACAGTGCCCCGTATTATACATGCTACAGTGACTTATGGAATTATATTTCTATACATCTCACACTGTTTTGATTACAACTTTTGGTACACTGAATGGATTTATAAACCGTAAATTTCTCCAGAAAATAGACTTCGAGAGCTTTCCAACGGTATATAACATGTCGTCGGTTTCATTGTATATCAATACAATTAAATCCGAGAAGATCACTGACTAGCAGAGGTGAAAATGAAGGGTTTTACTCCATTTTTGTGCAAGTTGCTCCAAAACTCCTACAAACATCAAATCCACACAAAAGCATAAAAATACCAAGGAATATAGCAAAGAAACATGGACGAATTGATATAAAAGTAATACATAAATAGACACCTATCAGGTTTTATTGTTGATGGGCAGAATGTAGACGGTTCACATTTTGATAATGACGAACAGACAGAGATCTTGAATGATGTGAACCAGGATGTGTCGTTTACCGTTCCTTCTCCAATTCACTCTGCACCTACTCCTCCACTATACGGACATCAACAAGATCCGGTGTCGAATAATGAGCCGAGAATGGATGCAAATCGTAGACATGAAGAAGCTAATTTGGGCTTTGAGAATGACAGCCGTCAGGCTAACACATTCAAGTGGATGCCGCCTATTGTGCATTCATCATTCGCAGATGGCGATGATGCTTCATCATTTGTAGTTGACGAGATTGAGGTTGGGGTTGGGCAGATGTTTAACAGCAAAACAGAGCTTCGTGAGAAGTTATCGAATTTGGCATTAAGACAGAACTTTCAATTCAAGATGAGGAACTCCAATGCAACAAGGTTTGAGGTTGTCTGCTGTGCTGAATCTTGTAAATGGCGTTTACGTGCCACAAAGGTAGCCAATTCACATTTCTTCCAAGTGAAAAAGTATAAGAACTATTACACATGCTCCGTAGCCGGACTTCACTCAAATCACAAACAGGCGACTGGACATGTCATTGGCAAATATATTAAGAGCAAATTTGTTGAGGCTTCGAGAATATATCGTCCGAAGGATATTATGTCTGATGTTTAGGAGTCATTGGGTGTTAATATCACATACAAAAAGGCATGGAGGGCAAAGAAGGCAGCTTTGCAAGAACTTCACTGATCTCATGAGGAATCATTCACACTACTCCCCCAGTTCATGTACATGATTGAGAAAGCAAACCCAGGGACCTAAACGTCGTTAGAAACTGATAACAATAACCATTTTAGACAATTTTTCATGAGTATGTGGGCCTCTATTGCTGGATTTGCATCATCAATTAGGCCAGTTATCGTAGTTGATGATTCTTTTTTGAAAGGGAAATGTAAAGGTACAGTGTTTTTGGCTTCTTGTATGGATGGAAATAAACAAATATACCCCTTGGCATTTGGAGTTGGGCATTCTGAAAATGATGACTCGTGAAACTAGTTCATGAGACAGTTGCGTGATTATGTTGTACAAAATGTCCGAGATCTTGTTTTCATTTCTGACCGTCATCGTAGCATTAAACGAGCTATTGTAGCAGTTTTTCCTCATGCACTGCATAGATTGTGCCCTCATCATCTAAAGGGTAACTTGAAGGCCACATTTAAGGATAAGACTTTGTTGGATATATACTCTCGAGCTGTAAGAACATATCACTTTGCTGATTTCAACTATCATATGCGGCAAATTGAATCATATATGCCAGCAGCAGTAACTTATCTTTGAGAGATTGGAGTCGATAGATGGGCACGTTCACAGTTTCATGGCCGACGGTATAATATCATGACAAAAAATATAGCTGAGTCGATGAACAGCTGCTTGCAACATGCATGATTCCTTTCGGTGACATTGTTAGCAGATTATTACCTGGCGAACTTGCGACAATGGTTCTATGAGCGTCGATAGTTATTTGCTAACTCAGAATTACATCTCTCACCGTGGGCTAACAAGTTGATGGAGGAGCGTTTAAAAGAGGACGAACGTATGAGGGTTAGCGGTATCTCTCTTACTATGTATGAGGTGAGAGGCAACGACCGTGTTAGCATCATTGACATGCACGTGTCGGGTGTTTGATCTTGGCCAGCTTTCGTGTGCACATGTGTTAGCCGTTTGCAAATGTATGAACTTACTGACGTGCCATGATTATTGTGCCCATTGGTGTACGACTGAAACAATACTACATGCATATGCTCTGCCAGTTGTTCCTATTGGAGTTAGTGAGGATTGGATGGTTCCTGAGGAGGTACGCAGCAGAGTGGTCCTACCGCTAGTCATGAGGAGACCAGCTAGTCGTCCTTGGAGGAATCGAATCCCTTCCGCCGGTGAGTCTAGCTCGTCTTAAACTTGCGGGCGGTGTGGAAGTTTCGGGCACAATCGTCAAACTCGTCGAAACCCCGTTCCACTTCATGACAGGGGATGATGGCTACCAAATGTAGGCAAGGGGTTTTTTTTGTCTATGTAATATTATTTATTTGCTTTCAGCGATGTAGTCTATTTACATTATTCTCAGAATGCAACAACTCTCATTTTGTATTTATTAATTGTTTAGGTGACTATAACTCCAGAAGTAACATCAAGGAAGATCAACAAAGATGTGATCGCGAAGCTCACTCGACTTTGCAAGGAGAAATACTTGGGTGAAAGAATTCTTGCATATTATGGGCGTAAGAGTCTCTTAACGACAAAGATGGTCAGGCCAGCACATGTCATTTATACATGTCTTGTTGTTGTTCAAAGGAATTTATTGTCAATGTATAAAACTTTCATGTATGAAACATTCATTTATGTGCTTCGTCAATGTATGCAATTTACATTTTTTTCCCGCTAAGAATTTATGTGCTTTGTCGTTGGAATAAATATTCATGTATGAGACATGCATTTATGTGCTTCGTCAAGGTATAAAACATTCATGGAGTAAATATTCATGGAAAACGTGTGCTACTAAACAAAATATGACTTTATACAAAAATGTGTAAATATCCACACGAATGTGTAACTATACAAAATATATACACGACAGGAAATCAAGAAGGAGTCGTGCTGGGCTGCTGCTCAACATCCGCTGACACAACATCAGATGTCGCTATGGTAGCCGCAATATCAGCTGAGACAACATCGACAGCCCCGGTGGTGGCTACAACATCGGAAGGCAGAATATCGATAGTCCCGGTGGTGGTCGCAACATCGGAAGGGACAACATCGACAATCCCGGTGGTGGCTGTGACATCAGAAGGGACAACATCAACAGTCCTGGTGGTGGCCACAACATCGAAAGGCAGAACATCAGTAGGCCTTGTGATGGCCTCAACCTCGACAGGCCCTGTGACGCCTGGGATAGCCTCCTCCACCTGTGGCCGAACTCGATGCACCCAAAGCCAGAACGCCATCCTTTCTCGCTGATGTTGGTCTGTGAATGTATTAAAGGCTGTCAATGGAACACCCCCCGCTAAGAACTCCATGTACCTCAAATAGTACATGTCGCATGCTCCTCCCCTAGCCTCCTCCTGTGGCACCTCGGATCATCCTCGATGCGCTCAATGTCGTATAGGGTTATGGGGTAGTCAAGACGACCATAAACATCTATTGACACCATACAGGGTATCAACTCTGCCAGGCACCGGACTGCATCTCTGACTGTGTCGATGAAATTATACGCAATACATGAGTCATATATGACTACGATATGGCGAATCAAATCTACCTCGGCTGTCACCCAATGATCGTCTCCGATGTTAACTAGGACATAGAGCTGAAAAGGAAGTTGAGAACATGAAAATCGAGATCAACATTTCAAATAAAACGGCACGTACTAACACACTGAATATAAATGTACTCACCCTGTCCACATCGACCCATGATCGTCCATTGAGGGGCATCTCCTCGAGGACAAACTGGACCATATCGGCCTCATTCACCCAGTTAATGTCATCCAGTCTGTCCGAGTATTGTGCCCACAACGACTTTACTTTTAACTATAATTTCATTAGTACGGTTACCACATCGAAGGAATCAGAAAGTAACTATAAATTCAGATATTTAGCAAATACCTGCCCAGAAAGTGGTGTTCAGGAAAGCAGACCTCTGGACACTGGCTGCTCCCATATCGCGAGCTCTACAACGTAACACCCACAAGTAGCTATCCATGTGCTGCATATAGTAGCCTTTGTCAATGTAGA
The DNA here is from genome assembly GCA_013180625.2 of Boswellia sacra. NCBI lineage: Eukaryota > Viridiplantae > Streptophyta > Magnoliopsida > Sapindales > Burseraceae > Boswellia > Boswellia sacra. The sequence continues at coordinate 10,069 of SNVD02004925.1, forward strand.
AAATTCGAAATGTATATTACAATATTGGAGGAGAGGAGAAGAAGATAAACAAACCTCAGATGCAAGCCACTCTGACGGCATCATCAACGTCTTGAAGAACTCACGATCAGCTACGCAGATGCCCAAATCAATATCACCCACCTCGTCCTCTAGCCATTCATCGAATTTGATACAATCAGCAGCTGGTACGGGGGCACGTGGGTCAAATAGTAGAACCTGAGTCAACGAGGACATGCACGACACAATGACTATATCCTGGACAGTGATATCACCAGGATTTACAGTGGGCTCCTTGGGGGGCTGCAGATCTGGTCTCTTAGCGGACTGAACATCTGAGGCCTCCGGCTGTACCGTGGACTCAACCCTGGCCCTCTTTCTACCCGGTGGATTGACAAAGGGGCTCCTTTTATGCTTTCTCAAAAATAGACGGTGACCTCGAAGCGAAACAAAGCCCGTGGGAGGAGCATCGGCAGTAGGAACACTCGTGTCCATGGGTTCAGGTTCTGTTGCCTCCTGACCTTCACCGTCATCACCCGAACCTCTTTCTGAATCCTGTATTAAAGAAAACCAGAACGTCAGGTTAAGTAGTGTGACATAATGGAAAGCACAAAATCCATTTTTTAACTTGTACTACATACCGTGGCGGCATATCTGAAATGGCTACGCAGTAGAACAACAGCCTTATGTAACCGAACTATCTCCTCCCGCATATCTTGGTTCTCCTCCTGCATGTCCTTGTTCTCTGCTCGTAACAATGTCATCTCCTCTCCGAGTCTCGCAAGCTCACGCAGAACTGTGCTCTCGATCCCATCATAGACCGGCTACGCCTGTTTATCATTATTAAACGATCACCTTCATAAACCAACCAAGTAGCCATGTAAACGGTTATGTATATGAATGTAAATTTTCATCACATATCTTTGAGCTTGGAGGGACATCATGTACGCGAGGGAAAATGTCACGGTAGGTGGTCGCACGACCCGACAGAGGAATCGAAACGCTTGCAAGACCATAGCTGTCGAACGTCTCTGGCCCAGGACTGATGGGGGTACTGACTGTGTCCATGTCTGCCCCCACGTCAGGTCTATCAACAGGACTATGTCCAACAGGATGAGTTTCAGATGGATCCTCATGATCGTGACTCTCTTACGCTGGACATGTAGGACAAACGAGGGAAGAAGGCGATGGAGACCGCATATGGACATCACCTACAGAACTGGATGTGTCTCTGGCTGGCCCCACATTAGCTCTAATAGGGAAACTCTGACCAGCAGGAGGTGGAGCTGATGGATCCTCTATCGGAAGTGGCTCAATCCTCTCATCGGGCAATAATGGAGCATCCACAGATGTCGCCCAGACTACATGTCCACTTCTCCGGATGCCAACTACTTCAGCGAGCCTAATATACCAATGTGTCCTCTACTCCACCTTAGATGGCTCCGCCTTAGACTGAATATGCCCATAGCCAGAACATTCATAACACTGAATCTGTCCTTTCTTATCAGATCGCTTCAATTTCTTCTTGTCATTCTCCTTGTTGAATTTCCTAAACTTGTCTTCATTTGAGTTCGATGGCTTTCCTTGATTCTTTTTCCTGAAATTCTTTTTCATGAACTTGACATAATTCTTTGTTAGAAAGACTATCTGTTTAGAATCAGTTTCATCAAGTTCATCATTACTTTCATCATCAGATTTTTCAGTTTTAACATTGAATGCAATGCTTTTTCCTTTTTGCTTTCTAGTACTTTGATTAATTTCAAAGTTTTGGAGAATGCCAATCAGTTCATCAACCTTCATCTCATCAGTGTTTTTAACTTCCTCAATGGCTGAAATTTTAGGTTGAAATTTATCTGGAACAGACCTAATTTTTTGCTAACAATTTCTGTATCAGTGAAAGTTTTGCCAAGCATGTATGCTGAATTTGTGATATGACATATCTTAGAGTAAAACTCAGAAATTGATTCATCTTCATGCATCATCAAGTTTTCAAATTGAGAATTCAGTCTCATCAATTTAGATCTTTTAACAGATGCGGCACCTTCATGTTTTACCTCAAGTATGTCTCAAGCTTCTTTGGCCGCTTTGCACCTAGAAATCTGTCTAAAATTGTTTAAGTCCACTGCAGCAAAAATCGCATTAAGAGCCTTTGAGTTCCAGCTTGAACGTTTGTACTCTTCATCAGTCCATTCCTCATCAGATTTGGGTTCAGCATCACCAAAAGCATTCAACTTTGTTGGCGGTGTCCATCCTTTAAGCACACTGGTCCATGTCCTGTCATCAAGAGATTTGATATACATCATCATTCTTACATTCCAATATGGATAATTGTTATCATCAAAATAGGTGGTTGTGTTCCGGATCCTCCATTGCGAATAAACTCCATCCTTCCAGATCAGTGTGATCATTTTCTTCACTTATCTATCAGTGAACCTGCTCTGATACCAATTGTTAGTTCTTGAAGTATGCAGTTATAAGAATTATAACAGTAAACTGTAATGTAAATCGGCACAGGAGGATTTTACGTGGTTCGGTTATAAAACCTACATCCACGGACAGCTATAGAGCTGCAATTCACTAAGTTCTTGTTGTACAATCTTTAGGATCGTTTACAGTGCTGACTCACTCTCACACACTAACCTAATCTTTGTAAAACAAAATCCCGCCAAGATCTTAAACTCTAGTGACACTACTCACTTTCTGTCGCAGATAACTTAACAATACACTGTTAAGTATATCATAACCACGATGTCTGACACTGAATTACATAAATACTTAACTCGCAAGTTCTCTCAAGTGTCTACTAATTCACACAGACCTAATCAACAATTCATGTACGATTACAATCTCTCATACATGAATAAAACCCTCATGAAATCAAATCAAAGTAGCATTCCAATTTGCGTTGAAGCTCTCCTCTCAAATCATGGAATGCTGTGACATGAACTCACACAACCAATCGACTAATCAACACTATCAGTTATGTAAAAATAACTTTGTATATATAGCGGGAAGTCTGATCGAAGTCTCCTAAGAATCATGTAAAAATCTTAATCAAACTCACATTAGGATAAAGAGAAATATCATAGGAAGTGATATAAATATAACTCCTAAAGGAATTAGGACACAAATAAATATTCTCTTATTTTAATTAGGATACAAGAAACAATATCTTAATTTAAACAAATACGTCCTAAAGTATACTACTAGAAACAGTAAAATAAGAAACAAAATAATATTCTAGTTTTATCACAAGTTGAACAAAAATAACATGTGCATGGCACATACATATGTGTCACACGTTGACACTAACGTATAAGAAAACTATTTTTATAAAAATTATATTTTAGCGTTTCACCTAAAACCATGTACAAATTAATTTTAAGAATCAGCCTATCCTAAATTGTTAATACAGTAATTAGTTCAACGAAAATCTCAAATCAATATCTAGTAAAATCTAGGAAGGAGAAAACAAAAGAACATTTACAATATTTAAGGATATTCTATAAAATACTAATCATGAAAAATTTAAAAGAGTTCAACCAATTTGCCTTTTATCTAGTTTTCTTAAGAATATCTAGTACTCCAAGTATGATATGAATATCACATATTAGAGAGAGAAAATTTGAACAATAAGATGGTTTTGATAAAAGATAATTCAGTTTTGACATTTTTCTAAATATGGGAAATAGTGTTTTTCTTTCGTCTAGTTGAAGGAAATAAATAAAAATATTAATCTAGTTTAATTAAGGTAACATTTAAATTCTACATGTATTTTTTAAAATTCATATTATTACGACAAGCAACATATTCTATCAATTTAAGCTTTTAACTAACAAAATCATTTCCTTAACATATGTAAATTTTTAAGGTACACATTAATATATTTTGATACATTTCGAATTAATTTTAATAAGCGTCATATCACTGTTGTCTTAAATGCTAGAGCGGCCAAATTTTAGACACTTTATCTAGCCACTTATAATGTTTTTTGTTTTTCGGAAATATATTATGCAAGGCCAAGGCCTTTCCAAGCCTAAGGATAACTCCACACTTGCTAATATCCTTGCATAGCATATCTTTATGTATGTTTCTTTGAAAGCATTAGAAAGTTCCCTATCTGAATCTTTTCTCCATTCTTATCCCCTTGTCTACGTTCTTGATATAGGTGTAGTAGTATCATGTTTGAAGCATGGAACATTGACAAAGTATTGTTTATCATATTCTTCTCAATCACTTATTGACCACAAAACTTCAATTCTGATGTTATCTTGAGCAATGAAAAGTTACATTCAGATTTGTCTTGTAACCTTGAGATGTCATATTAATCCAATCTTGTTGGACTTGGGGAAGTAGTACTTTTATCTCTCTAGTGATTAAATCTTTCTTCTAATCTTTTCCAGAAAAGCAATGGGTCTTTTATGAATCTGTAGTGAGATCTTCAATCTTTAGATTTTCGTTCAAATGATAGAGAAGAAAAATTTTGGCCTTTGCTTTGTCTTGCAAGGGCGTTTGATTCTCTTCCTTGATAGTGTATTCAAGATATATGTTGTTTGTCGATGGTTTCTTGCATTTCTTCCCATGGACTATATTTATCTTACATTCAATCAAAAGTCCACATCTTCATAGAACTCTTAGATATTGCACTGAAATAACAATAGTCTTAAACAATCTAAGGACTTTATTATTATTATTATTATTATTATTATTATTATTATTATTATTATTATTATTATTATTTTACGTGGGGGATCTATAGTATATTAGATATACAAATAATGCGATCAGAATGAGAGTATACTTAACAGAGAACATCTGTGCAGATAATATGTTGTAAACTAAGTGATATTAAATAAAGGATTATTGGCCTGATTTTCAGCATATAACCCCTTGCCAAACCTATTAACCAAAACTAACCTCCTTTTAAAATTTAAACAATATTGACCCTTTTGAATAAAGAAAAATACTAAAATACCCATAGAAATTGAAAAAATAACAACATTAACAACAGACATTCACCCCATCTGTGCAGACGTTATGACACAGGGTTCAAGTCTCAGCAGCTCGCTGCCGCTGGTCTTCTTCGCTGTGCTTGCACCCTGGTCACCTCCACTTGCTGATTGCATCCCGCCTCGCACCTCCGTTAGTCGCTGTGCTTGCATCCTGCTCGCGCCCGTCGCTGCTTACATCTGAGCATCTGGTGTCGCTCCGCTCCTATGCTCCCGTTGTGGTCGCCTCCGTCTTTGAATCTGGGCTTGCTCTGCCAAGCGCTCATCTGCTGCTCACCTCTGTTGCTGGTCGTGTACTGCTCGCCTCTAAGCCTCTATCGTTCCTCGCATTCTGATCGCTTCCAGTGCAACGGCTTTGAATCTCTCCTCCGCGGGTCTGCTCACCAAGAAACATTGAGGTACTTCCATTTCTAATTTCATAAGAAACGCTACAATAAATTTTTCGTTCTATTAGTCTAGTCGATAATTGATAGTGATGATATTCTCCAGAATAGCACACAAATGTATTGCTCCTTGACCTTGAGCATCATATTCAGTAGTTTTACACCATTCAACTGCTCTTTGTTCTTTTAATTTAGTCCTAAAACTTAGTTCAAACAAACTGTCTTTGGCCTCTGGAAATGAAGTCATGTTGTTTCCAATGGACTTCATCAAGCATGACCATCTAAAAGAAATATTAGAGGTTTTTATAGTAAACTTCTTAGCCTCCTTTAAGGCATTTGGTGATGCTTTACTGGATAAAATGTTAGGGGCCTTAGATGTAGAGTAAAGCATATGAGTAATCCTCAACTGAGAATGAAACTCTTCCCACTTAGACTTGTCTTCTGATGGAACTACTGGGTCATGTAAGAAAGGATTACAATACTCAAAATTAAGAAACCGGCTGATAGGTTTATGGCCATCAATAGTCATATAAGATGTACTATTCCAGCAGAATATGGTGGTAACAAAAAATGGTTCACCCCAAACTGCACAGGCTCTGCTGGGACACATGCATCACCACAGACAAATAACAGATTGAGCTTTGCAACATATAAATAATCCTAGTGAAAATTTCAAGTGACAAGAATCTGCAGGGAAAAAAAAAAGATAAATGAAGGTGAGCTTTAACCTAACTAAATCAATAGAGAAAAATTACATTCACCATGGTGGGAATGAACATTAAGTCATCCTCCATCCCAACGTAACAGAAAGCAGAGATTCCATTAGGCTCATAAGACATTGGCCTCACAATTCAAATAAGATTACGAAAAAAACCACCTAAAATTCAAGTGTAGGAGGTAAATATTCTCAAATATTTCCTACCATACTTAGGAGAAAGGATTCCTTTCAACTGCCCTTTAAGTACATGCTCTTAGTCCAGTTAATTTCATGATGAGATGCATCAGCCTATTCTATAGACTCAAGGTCGTTCCGTTACTAAAGGTGACTATCAAATCGAATATGTACCAGCTCCCCACATTACTGAAGCTGACAAAACGAATGATAGAAAGTAAGAGGATTTTTACTATTTAAATTTACTTATGTTCTACTTCATGATTTTCCTTCTGTGTTGTTAGTAGATATATGCTCACTTTGCTGCTATTTGAATGCTCATTATTGATTTTCTACTTTGTTGTACCTGCCGATCTATTTTATTTTATCTCTATAAATATTTTGTGACATTTTCTTGGATGGCATTCAGTTGGAGATTGTGGGAAGTGCACTAACAGGATATAGAAACATATTGTTTTTAGAAAGTTTTGGTGATGAATTACTTGGAACCATATTTATCAAGGTTTTTATGACCTTTTCTTGTATTTTGACCCACTACATCTAGATTGTTGACTGATAGGTGTTTATTTATGTATTACTTTCATATCAATTCGTCTATGTTTCTTTGCTATATTCCTTGGTATTTTAATGTTTTTGTGTGGTTTTGGATGTTTGTAGGAGTTTTGGAGCAACTTGCACAAAAATGGAGTAAAACCCTTCATTTTCACCTCTGCTAGTCAACCATCTTCTCGGATTTAATTGTATTGATATACAATGAACCCGATGACATGTTATATACCGTTGGAAAGCTCTCGAAGTCTATTTTCTGGAGAAATTTACGGTTTATAAATCCATTCAGTGTACCAAAAGTTCTAATCAAAACAGTGTGAGATGTATAGAAATATAATTCCACAAGTCACTGTAGCATGTATAATACGGGCACTGTAGCAATTCACTGTAGCAGAGTATTTAAACACATTTTAGGGTTTTATTTTGATAACTTGAAGAGGGGGAAACAACTTGGAGGCTGCAGCTCTGGAATTCTCTCATCTTTTGGAGTTCTTGAAGGAGAAAGAAAGCTTGGAAAGAGGAGGAACTACAAATCTAAGGAGATTTGCAAAGGATTTGCTAAGTTTCTTCCTTTCCCTTTCATTTTCTTGAATGTTTTTGTATTGTATTGTATTGACTACGTTTTTGAACATGTGTAACTGAATCTGAATTGGTTGAGGGTGATTTCAAAGCCCTTGAATATGGTTTTTGTGAGTTGATTGTGTAAGAAGTTGTTATCCAATTCTCTAATTGCAGTTGCTTGTATTTTCCCATATCTAATGCTTATGATTGCTTGCTGATTGTATTTGGGGTGGCCAACTGAATATAATCTGGTTGTTGTCTATTGCTAGATTAAAAATCTTGATCCGTAATTGTCTTGAATTTCCAATCATTAGTAGCAAAATTGTGATCAGAGATTGCAATTGGAAAATCCAACCTAGGTTAAATAATCTGAACTTGTGTCATTATTGCTTAGATCAATCTATCTTTCTCATCGTAATGCTTCCATTGAATTAAACTTAGAGAGCTTGTTCTAGGTTGTTTAATGGATAGAGATTAAATAAAGAGCTTGTTTTATTTAACAACAAAGTAAGGAAAGATTGGGGTAACAGAACTTGTTGTTATCTACGGTTGATAACTTCAATGCTGTAATTGGATGACAATTCTATGTTAATTCACAAATTCATATCTTGTGGCAGAGATAACCTTAACCAAGTGTCTCTCATTGATTTTTCACTCCATTTTACTTTGTTTGTGTTATTGTGCATTTACATTAATATTTCATTTAGTTAATCCATCAACAAAACCCCCCATTTATTCTGTTGTTGCTTTTGAATAACAAATTCAATTAGAATCAATCCTCGTGGGAACGATATCTACTTATCACTTTATTACTTGTGCGACTAGTATACTTGCTAGTTTCGAACGCATCAAGTTTTTGGCGCCGTTGCCGGGGATTGATTTTCTAATCAATTTGTTATTCTGTTTTTACTACTGATTCTTGATTGTTATTTCCTGATTGTTTGTGTTTAGGCTTTTATGTCCGAGGGAGAAGCGGATCAACGACTTAAGAGAATTAAGGAGTTTCTCCAATCCTCGAATTTAAGGCTAAATCGGTCAATTTCAACTCCACCTCCAGAATTTGACCTTGCACGACACACTTCCCTCCCATCTTCTTGCAGTTCAATCAAATCTGAATCGGAAGCAATGGCGATGGAAAACGATCAGACTCTTAAGGAGTTAGCGGCTCCAATTATTGATCAACAACCGCTATGCATAAGCACCATTTTTGAGATAGATTTTGAACTTAAATCTGGACTGATTCATCTCTTGCCTACATTTCATGGTTTTGCAGGAGAGGATCCGAACAAACACCTCAAAGAATTTCATGTGGTATGCTCAAGTATGAAGCCAACCGGCGTTTCTGAAGAGCAAATTAAATTGAGAGCTTTCCCATTCTCATTAGCAGATTCGGCAAAAGATTGGCTATACTATCTATCACCAGGTACCATTACCACTTGGAATGAGATGAGTAAACTCTTTTTGGAGAAATACTTTCCAGCCTCGAAAGTTACAAATATTAGAAAAGATATTAGTGGCATTTGACAACACAATGGAGAATCACTTCATGAATATTGGGAGAGATTTAAAAGGTTATGTGCCAGCTGTCCAAACCATCAAATTAGTGATGGACTCCTAATTCAATATTTCTATGAGGGTCTCTTACCAATGGAAAGGAGTATCATTGATGCTGCTAGTGGTGGAGCACTAGTTAATAAAACACCGAACGTTGCAAGACGTTTGATTAGTGACATGGCAGCGAACTCCCAACAATTCAGCACTCAATTTGAGCCACAACTACCAAAAAGAGTAAATGAGGTAAGTACTTCAAATATTGAACATCAACTTTGTGAACTTACCTCTCTTGTAAAAAAATGGCTGTAGGACATATGCAGCAATCTTATGCATGTGGAGTATGTTCTGCCATGGACCATCCAACCGACATGTGTCCAACTTTGCAAGAAGGAGATACAGAACAAGCCAATGCCATGGTGGATTTCCAGGACAACCAAGGCAAAGGTATGACCCTTTCTCCAATACTTACAATGCTGGATGGAGAGATCACCCTAATTTAAGATATGGGAATCATCAACCAATTGCCCCAAATGCCATACCAAATGGACCACTAGGTTTCAATCAACCAAGGGTGCAGCAACCATTTCAAGCACAACCACAACCAGCACCACAACCAGCTCCACAAAATTCAGGTATGTCTCTCCAGGATATTGTTAAAGCACTTGCCACTAACACAATGCAATTTCAGCAGGAAACTAGTGCAAGTATCCAAAACCTGGAAAATCAAATGGGATAATGGGCCACTAACATGAGCAAATTTGAGAGTCAAAGCTCAGGAAAATTACCTTCTCAGCCGGTGATCGATCCAAGAGAGAATGCTAGTGCTGTAAGTTTGAGAAGTGGGAAGCAATTAGAGATTCCACCAAAGAAATCACAAACTGATGAAGGGGATGACACCACTTCCACCATGAATAAAACATCATCTTCTAAGGTAAATCCTAAAACTCATATTCCTTCATATGTTACTCCCCCACCTTTTCCTAGCAGATTTGCAAAATCAAAGAAGAAGGAACAAGAACAGGAAATCCTGGAAACTTTTCGCAAGATCGAGGTAAATATACCACTTCTGGATGCTATTAAGCAAGTGCCTCGTTATGCAAAATTTTTGAAGGAGTTATGCACCAACAAGAGAAAGTTTAAAGGAAATGAGAAGGTAAGTGTGGGGGAAAATGTTTCAGCTGTATTGCAAAGAAAAATTCCCCCGAAATGCAAAGATCCAGGTATGTTCACCATTCCATGCACCATTGGTAATACCAAGTTTGAAAGAGCTATGTTAGATTTAGGAGCATCTATTAATGTCATGCCATATTCTATTTATGCTTCTTTGAATCTTTGACCCCTTGCAAAAACTGGTATTGTAATTCAACTTGCTGATCGTTCTAATGCATATCCCAAAGGAGTTGTGGAAGATGTGCTTGTGCAGGTAAATCAATTGGTTTTTCCAGCAGACTTCTATGTTCTGGAAATGGAGGATGAGACATCTCCCAATCCACCACCGATTCTTTTGGGGAGGCCATTCTTGAAAACTGCCCGAACGAAGATTGATGTTCATGATGGCACTCTCACCATGGAGTTTGATGGCGAGGTGATTCGTTTCAATATTTTTGAGGCAATGAGGTACCCTAGTGACTTGCATTCTGTTTTTGCAGTGGATGTTATCGATTCTTTGGCACAACTTTTTGAGTTAACTCGCAAGGATGCATTGGAAGTAGCCATTAGTGAGCACATAGGGGCAGAAAATTCCAGAGAATCGAGGAAGTTGATACAAGTGTCTAAAGAAGTGGAGAAAGCTGTGGCAAGCTTGGATGAGACTATGGCTATCTCCACAAATAGGTATGATGTTTCATACATTGAATTGCCTTTATCTAATGAGAAACTTCTTCCTTCTGTGATTAAAGCA
>SNVD02004929.1:0-213574 GCA_013180625.2 Boswellia sacra
CAAAAAGATTTTGAAAGTTTGGAAAATCAAATACATTTTTTAAAAACTGAAAATGACATTTTAAAACAAAAAGATTTTGATAAATTGGAGAAAGAAAATGTTATTTTGAAAAAGAAAAATAACGACTTAAGAAATATTGTTGATAGTTTTGCAAAAAGCACAAAAAATTTGAATGCTCTGTTACAAAACCAAAGGTGTGTTTTTGGTAAAAGAGGGTTAGGATATAAAACTCATAGAAATAAAAAGTATTTTGAAAACTATTTTGTTCATGCATCTTCTAGGAATAATCCTAATCATTCATGTACTTATTGTGGAAGAAAAGGACACAAAGTGCATTCTTGCTATATTAAGAGAAATCCTAATTTGAAACAAATATGGGTTCCAAAAAGTACCACAACTAACCCCCAAGGACCCAAGAACATTTGGGTACCAAAAAATTACTCTTTGAATGTTGATTGTAGAAACAAAGGAGTGGCAAACACAAGTGGTACTTAGATAGTGGATGCTCAAGGCATATAACCGGAGATGCCTCCAAGTTCTAAAGATTAATCATGAAGAAAGGAGGATATGTGACACTCGGTGATAATGCCAAAGGAAGGGTAATCGGACATGGTGATATTGGTAACCTTCTTCACCTATTATTGAAGATGTTTTGCTTATTAATGGTTTGAAACATGATTTGATTAGTATTAGTCAATTGTGTAATAAGGGATATTTTGTTACTTTTGAGCCTAATAGATGTGTGATTAAGGATGTTAGTAACAATAAGACATTATTTATTGGTAATAGATGTGGTAATATTTATACAATTGATATTGATGTTAATGATCATGTAGAAAAGTGTTTCATTGTTAATCATGATGCTTGGTTATGGCATAGAAGATTATGTCATGCTAGCATGGACACAATTTCAAAAATTTCTAAAAATGATTTAGTTGATGGTCTTCCAAAAATAAATTTGAAAAGGATAAGATTTGTGATGCTTGTCAATTTGGAAAACAAGTGAGAACTTCTTTTAAACATAAGAAATTTATTTCAACAAATAAACCTCTACAATTACTTCATTTGAATTTATTTGGACCATCAAGAACTCAAAGCCTTGGTGGAAAGTATTATGTTTTTGTTATTGTGGATGATTATTCAATATTCACTTGGGTGTTATTCTTGAAAACTAAAAATGAGGCCACACAAGCTTTTTCAAAATTTGCAAAAAGAGTCCAAAATCAAAAAAGGTATTCTATTGTGTCCATTAGGAGTAATCATGGTGGTGAAGTAGACAATGTTGCATTTGAAAAACTTTGTGATGAAAATGGTTTTAAACATAATTTTACTGCACCTAGAACTCCACAAAAAAATGGTGTTGTTGAGAGGAAAAATAAGACTATCCAAGAAATGGCTAGGACCATGTTACTTGAAAATAATTTACCAAAATATTTTTGAGCCGAAGCCGTTAATACCGCATGCTTTATACTCGATAGAGTCCATATTATAGCATTAATAAAGAAAACTCCTTATGAACTTTGGAAAGGAAGAAAACCCAACATTGGATTTTTCAAAGTTTTTGGATGTAAATGTTTTATTTTAAACACAAGGATAACCTTGGAAAATTTGATGCAAAAGCCGATGTTGGAATTTTTGTTGGCTACTCCAACCATAGTAAAGCATATAGAGTTTTTAACAAAAAGACTCTTACTATTGAAGAATCTATGCATGTTGAAATTGATGAAACTAATGTAATTTCTTCAAAGAATTTAGATGATGATATTGTTGAGGTAGAAAGGCAAATCAAGGAATCAAGGCTTGATGAAAAGAGCCAAGATGAATTACAACTTCAACAAGAAAAGCTTGAGGAAGTAAATGATTCTTCCCTATAATTACCAAAGGAATGGAGGTATGCAAAAGCTCACCCTAAAGATCTCATTATTGGTGAACCATCACAAGGTATGAGAACTAGATCTTCTTTTAGGAACCTTTGTAATCATTTTGCATTTGTCTCTCAATTTGAACCAAAATCTTTTAAAGAAGCCGAAAATGACGAAAATTGGATTTTGGCTATGCAAGAAGAATTGAATCAATTTGAGAGAAATCAAGTTTGGGAATTAGTCTCTAGACCTAAAAATCATTCTATTATAGGCACTAAATGGATTTTTAGAAATAAAGTAGATGAAAATGGCAACATTATTAGAAACAAAGCTAGACTTGTTGCTCAATGATACAATCAAGAAGAAGGTATTGATTATGAGGAAACCTTTGCACCGGTTGCTAGATTAGAATCAATTAGAATGCCGTGTGCATTTGCATGTTATAAAAATTTTACATTATACCAAATGGATGTCAAAAGTGCATTTTTAAATGGTTACATTATGGATGACATATATGTGGAGCAACCTCTTGGTTTTCAAAATCATGATTTTCCAAACCATGTTTTCAAACTCAAAAAGGCACTTTATGGCTTAAAACAAGCACCAAGAGCATGGTATGATAGATTGAGCAAATTTCTCATTGATAATGGTTTTGAAATAAAAAAAGTTGATACTACTCTTTTTGTTAAAACCAAAAATGATGATTTATTAATTGTTCAAATCTATGTTGATGATATTATATTTGGTGCTACTAATGTTTCTATGTGTGAGGAATTTTCCAAGTGCATGCAACAAGAATTTGAAATGAGCTTAATGGGAGAATTAAATTTCTTCCTTGGACTTCAAATCAAACAATCAATTGATGGGTTCTTCATAAATCAAGCCAAATACACAAGAGATCTTTTCAAGAAGTTTGGCATGGATAATTCAAGAACATATAACACACCTATGGGTACATTAACCAAGCTTGACAAAGATAAGAAAGGAAAAGATGTTGAGGTAACAAAATATAGATGTATGATTGGCTATCTTTTGTATTTAATTGTTAGTAGACCCGATATTATGTTTCGTGTGTGTATGTGTGCTATATTTCAATCTTGTCCAAAGGAATCTCACCTTAAGGCTGTCAAGTGGATATTTAGATTTCTTCTTGGAACCATAAATCTAGGTCTTTGGTATCCTAAGTGTGATACTTCTGATCTAATTAGTTATTCCGATGCGGACTTTGCCAGAAGTCTTCTTGATAGAAAGAGCACTAGTGGCTCTTGTCATTTTCTAGGACATGCATTAGTCTCATGGTTTAGTAAGAAACAAAATTCTGTTGGCTTATCAACCACGGAAGCCGAGTATATTGCAGTAGGAAGTTATTGTGCACAAGCTCTTTGGATGAAACAAATTTTAAAAGATTATCGTGTGGTATTTGATCATATTCCCATCAAATGTGACAATACAAATGCCATCAACATTTCAAAAAATCCCATACAACACTCCAGGACTAAGCATATAGAGATTAGACATCATTTTATTAGAGATCATGTACAAAAAGGTAATATTTCTTTAGAATTTGTTCCCACCGAAAAACAATTAGCTGATATATTTACTAAACCCCTTAGTCAAGATAGATTTTGCATAATTAGAAGAGAATTAGGCATGTTGGATATGTCTTAATTTTGCTTTTATTTGATAATCTTTGAATGGTAGCATATGTTAAGGGGGAGAATATATTTAGGGAGAGTAGTTAATTTGATTACATATTTTTGATGATAACAAAAGGGGGAGAAATAGTTGAGTTGGATTGCTTATATTCATAACAAGTGCCATTCTTTTTGCTTATTATTGATTTTATTTTCATTCTTGATTTTAGATTATATTTTAAAGAAATCAATGGTTTGTCATCATCAAAAGGGGGAGATTGTTAGCCCTAAGGCTACATGATAATTTTGATGATAACAATACACATTGATTCATTGAGATTTTCTAACATGTTTATTTATTTGCAAGAGTAAGATCATTGAAATAATTGTAAAATCACGAAGAGGCTTATTAAAATGAAGTGTTGAAGCTAAGGAGAAGACTAAATGTTAAAGGCACCAAAGTTTAAGAACAATGTTTGACTTAAGGAATGTGACACATGAGCAATGCTCAATCAATTGGTCATATATTTCTCTACAAATGTCCAAATGATGTGATTCTTATCCCTTTGGAAAGCTAACTCAATTTATAACAATTTATATGTTTTAAATAAATTCAAATTTCAAGTGCATTGTTGTCCAAATCATCATGCAAGTTAAAAGACAAATAAAAGCAGCTGACATGAGCACCGAATACTATTTTGGACATATCTTGAGCTAGATCTATTCAAATGACTTGATTATTATGGCATTGGAAATATGATTTAATGAGGCACATTTCATATTTTTTGAAGAAATTAAAATTTTAAAATTTCAAATGGAATGCCGACATAATTGACATGCAAGCGGTGGACTGACACAATGAAGAAAAATCAACTCACATGAGCACCGAATGGTCTTTTGTCCATATCTTGAGCTAGATATATCCAAATGACTTGATTATTATGGCATTGTAAAGATGATTAAATGAACCACATTTAAATTTTGTTAAATAAATTCAAATTTCAAATGGGAGATAGACATATTTGTCATGCAAGTCAGTGGATTGACACAAGGAATAAAAATCAAGTAACATGAGCACTGAATGGTGTTTTGTCCATTTCTTGAGCTACAGATATCCAAATGACTTGATTGTTGATGAGTTGGAAAGCTTATTCAATTATATAGATCTTGTATGTTTTGGAGATTTTCAAATTTCAAACGAAACATTGACAAAAAAGGCAAACAAAATTATGGTTTTTATGGTGGGTAGAAAATTTGGAGTTGGTGTCTTCACTTGATTAAGTTCATCTCATTTGCCTATAAAAGGAGCCCTTCACCCATGCATTCAACAAGAATCCATCAAGGAACAAAGTAAAAGAAATATCAAGTTTAGAGAGTTTTTATATTCTTTATCTACTCTTTGAAGAGAGTTGTACTTTAATGTAAACAATTATCTTTGTTCTTGTATTGTGCTGAGAGTGAGATCTTCTTGTAAAGGATAATAGTTATCCTTGAGAGAACTCTTGGTGTGATGTTATAAAGAGTTGAAGGAAGAATCCTTGGTGAGGATGTTCATCAAGAAGAACTCTTGGTGTGGTGTTATCAAGAGTTGAAGGAAGTTGCCTTGGTGAGATTGTTCATCAAGAAGATCTCTTGGTGTTGTGTTATCAAGGGTTAAAGAAAAAGTCTTGGTGAGGTTGTTCATCAAGCAAGTTGTAAAGATTTCTATAACTTAGTGGAAAGCCTAGCTTATGGAGCTAGGAGCCCGTGGACGTAGGCAAGGTTTGCCGAACCACGTAAATTGAGTTTGCACTCTCTCTATCCTTATCCTCTTTATATTTACTTGTACTTATGATTGTTCTTTATTGCTATTCTCTTGATTGCATTCTACTTTCATCTTGTTAAATAATTTTGATCTTTCAAGAAAAGTTTTCTAAATCCGTTTTTATAAATAAAAACCCAATTCACCCCACCCCTCCCCCCGTCTTGGGTTGGCATACCTGGGTCAACATAGAAGGGCTTGCAAGTCAGCCCCAATTCAGAAGAAGGTCATATACAAAGAGTGTTTTGAATATATTATCATATTTTCAATATATACTAACCTAATTGTTGTGTAAGTGTCAAAGACCATCTCATACAATAGCAGCTGCATCAACATCATCCTAGCAACCTTCACCAAACTCCCATCAACCCCAACCATCCCGACAAGCTCCCTCAATTTCCCAGCAAGCTCTTAGCTCATCTCAACAACCTTCTATACCATCTCAGCAGTTAGTGCCGTCATAGACGTCTAAGAGAAGGAAAGGTAAAAATTTCCATTATGGTTTTATTAATATTCTGTAACATTTTTCTTTAATTTTACCTTCATAACTTTGACTAATTATCAGCTTCCAACCAATGTACACCAGTACCCTAGCCATCTCCAACTGTAAGGCAAGCTGGATCAACATCATTTCAGTAACCTTCTATACCATCTCAACAATCGTTGGATTCAAACACATCAAGTAGAAGGAAAGGTAAAAATTATATTTATGCTTTTATCAATATTGTATCTTCATAACTTTGTCTAATTTATCAACATCTAACCAACATCCAGCTACAAGGCAGTTGACACCATTGTTTCAGCAACCAGCAATAGCATATGTTGGTTGTTCAACACCAATACCACTAGCAGTTAATGGATTCAACCATCTTAAGGCCAATGAGAGGTTAAAAATTTAAAAAATTTGTCTATCACCTTTGCTTTCATCTGTTCTTTGTTAACTATGTATAGCTCAAACATGTAGGCATAGGGTCACCTCAAGGAAAGTAGTGAGGGTACATGACAACTACAAGCAAGCAATGGTTTTGTTTTTTGGTAGGTTTTGGTATTACAGCAACCTAAAATTGTTATCGTATAAGGTTAAGGGTTGTTTTTTTTTTTTGTATAAAAGGAATTATTACAGTCCTTTAGATAGGCATTCCAATAGGATAATTGAAATATTTAATGCTTGTTTATTTTGTATATTCAACATAGTCTTTTAACACTGCTTTATGGATTTGGTGTAATTTTGTTGATAACAATTATACTTATTTACAAGTAATGCAATATCAGTATGCATGCTCTTGATACAGTTTACTATTAGGCAATGACAGTACTTTTATTTCCTTTTTTTTTTCCACTACATTATCTTTACAAGGCATGCAATTAACAAAAAAATGAAAATGTAAACTACAAACTTACTAGACATTAGAGCATTCTTTAGTTTTTCATATCATTGTATGGCAATATCATTGTTCATGACTAATCGCTTCAGATCTCTATAGATCTCACTTATAATTGTTTCATTAGCATTCATATCCATTTCTTCCATATGACCATAAAAACATTCTTGAAACTTGTCAACTTCTTCATTATTAGTCTCCCACCACCTAAAATAATTACATGTCCCTGTTTTGCATACAAAATATAGTTTACCAGGATTCTTTACCGATTCAAATATCATCACAATTGCTTTTGTGCCACACTTGCATTTTCTAATTTTAAATTTTATTAAGTTGCCAATAATCATGTCACTTCTTGCATAAGTATTAATTGAACCACTGTCTTGTTGCCTTGCAGTAGTTGAGGTTGGTTGACTTATTTTTTGGGTTATTGAGCTTTTGTTTTGTGGAATTTGACATTCTGACCTATTGTTGATGAATTGCTATCGTGTCAGATTGTGGTACTTGGGTTAGTTTTTTCTCGCTGTTGATGGACTCCTGTGTTGGCTTGTACTAATGTGGGGTAGGTTTTCTTTCTTGTTCTTGATGAACTGCTATGTTGGCTTGCACTAATTTGGGGTTGGTTTTCTTTCGTGGTGTTGATGAAATGCTGCATTTGCTTGCACTAGTTTAGGTTGGTTTTATTTTTTTCCTGCTATTTGTGTGTTGGCTTGTGCTAGTTTAGGTTGGTTTTGTTTTTTTTTTCTCGTATTTATGTGTTTCAAGTTGAATGAGATTAGATGAAAAAGATGACCATGAATGAGTTTAGGTTGCTACAACTGTCTTCATTTTATAGTGCACTAGACAACTTTGGATTACTCTTAACAACTGCATTACAAAAGCTACTACAATGACTTCATTAGTTTGATAATTGTTTGAGGGCAAAAATGTAATTTTGAATGTTATTTTAGCCTTCAAAGAGGTAGAGTACATAACAATATTAAATTGACTACATCAAGGGCAAAATCATCATTTAGGCTCATACTGATTATTAAATTTTTATCCAAGTTTTTCCAAACTGCAATTAGGGATATTTAGGTAAAATAACTCTTTGTGGATGGAAATATGACGAAATCTGATGTCACTTAATGGTTAAACTAACAGAATGGGTCTTCATGATTAATTTTGAAATTGTGAGGGGTAGGCGGTGATGAAAAAGGGCAAACAGTAAATATTGACAAAATTAAGCCAAAACCAATGGGGGGTCTATGTGACTAACCCATTAAAAAAAATCTGCAATTAACCTTATTAGCACATGATTTTCCTCTTATTTTACTCGAAAGCTAATAAAAAATTTAAATTTAAGGTTATTGAATTAGTGAATAAAATTTAACTAACAAATAACCCAAACTTAATATTTTGCTAGTCCTCGAGCAAAACAAAAAAATAAGGATAATTAACAAAGATAAAAGAAAACAAGCATAGTTGTTCATTCAAATTGGAGCTTGTACTTAACACTGCAATTGGCCTAAAAAATTGCATCATTGGTAACTCATAAGAATTTTCAAACCTGCAAATCATCTAAGATTCTTACTAAAAATCGGTCAAGGCCATTTCCAATTCCTCAAGTGCGTGTGTGATAAGTCATTCTCAAATAATTGATTGTAATTTGAACAACATTATGCACCAAAATGAATTAAATAAAATTTTTATGTGCTTTATAAAAACTGAGACTCCATAAGCTTGCTAATCATGCTACTCTCCACTAATGTAGACAAACTCAACACCAAAGATCAATTAGGACTTTTCAAAGCTTGCAATGTATGGCTATGGTAATAAGGGTATGGAAAGAGCCAAATTGTTTAGTCAATTTACTCATAAAGCATATAAAATCTCTCAGATCTCCATAAAAATTCAACTCTCATCAACCAATATTTTCATTACTACCCCATCAAGCTTCAACTGAACTTACTTCCCCTTTTTGTATTTTAACAACCACTCATTGTTACACTATAAATACACTCATCACTCTATATTCCAAATGCTTTTGATTGATTGCAAGATTCTCTCTCTTCTCTTGTTTTTTCATTACTTTTTTTTTTTTTAACATGGATAGTGTAATGTTGATTCCCTTAAGCTTTCTTTTTAGTTTATGTAACAAGCTTTTAGCTAGCAACTCCCAAACTAGTTGGCCTTTGGGTACTGGATGTTAAGACATCCCTAAGAACTTACTTGCTTAGACTAAAAAGGTTATGATATCCAGATTTTTTTTTTTTAATAGGGAGAATAATGCAAAGAATTGAAACTTAAAGGAATCAATTTAAATTATGGGTTGGCTTGAAACGTACAAACGATCCAAAGATGGCCTAAATCATTTCCCTAATATTGAGTTGTCTATAATTTCACCTCAAGCAACAATCAAGCAAGGCCTAGACTCTTTTTGTAGTCTAATGAAGCATTTACATTACATAAGCTTCCTTTGAATCAACAACCAATTTCAATGATCATGACTTGATGTGCTCAAATGGTGCTCAAGCATATGAAAATAAGACAAAATTATCAATGAAATGAAACCTAAGAATAACATGTAAATTTTTTCAATTTCTAAGAGTTATTCATGTTAATAATCATCATCCTATCATTGGCCATCTCAGTGCAAACAAGAAATTTTTTTTTATTTAAATAAAAACAGAGAAAAACACATTTTTTTCAAAACAAATAAAAACACACAACCATTAATGAAAACAAATTAATGCACCCCCAAACTTGAGTTGTATAGTGCCCTCAATGCGCACAAAAACAAAGAAAGATTAAAAAAAATCAGAAAACTTCCTCGAAAACTTAAGAGTCTATCGAATCCTAATCATGAAGAAATCGAAGCGAGCTCATGTCTAGTCTCCTGAAGCTCATGCTCAAATTACTCCATCCACTGAGAAGCGGTCATTGGGTGAGATGGAGCTGGTGGTTGTTATTAGGGTTGTTATCTCATGTTAGCATTCACGCGTGCTCACTCAAGTGTCTGGAGTAACCACATATCAATGATAGGCCAAGGGGATGATCTCTCCATAGCTGTATCAATAACTACACTAGCAGCTTTGCAAATGGATGTGATGAGAGATGTATATGGAAGTCCTCCAGTGGTCTTGGCTCGAATGCAATGGATGATATTGTCCACAATCAACTGGCCCATATTAATTGATATCCCATGCTTAAATGCATATAAAAGGTTGGCCATCTCCTTAAAAGCCTCTCCATGATGAGTGTTAGTCAACATCTTAGCACATATAAAAATATTCAATGCCTGTAACTCAAAACGCATGGCGGAAGTCAAAAAAATATTGGCCTCTTCTTAATGAGCTAGTGACAAACCCCACTGTGTATTGCTAGAGTGAGATAAGCAAGAATGTCATCAAAGCTCAGATTTCTACCTGTACTGGTAGTAATCACATTCACCAATATCACGCAGCTTGTAAAATCCATTAATGACAACAGGGCTGAAAGAAACTTGCTTTCCATGCATATACATATTGTGTCCGGTCCTTTCAATGGCATTTGCATAGAATGCTCGGACCACGGGTACAATAGCATGCTCAAGTTGGGCCATAAATGTCTGCCATGTGTCCCTACCTAGTGTGCTCCATAAAACAACATCGGTAGTGTAAATTCCTCAGTCCCGTAAATAGCTTTTGGCTAGAACCGTGTTTTGATATCGGGTAGCAATGTTGGCACTTTTGAAGATATGCTGATCAAATCAAAGAGGAGGGGTTAATGTGGAGACATGGGTGGATTTAGAAACTTTCCGTTTTAGGTGCTATAGACATGCACACAATTCAAACAACAGAAAACAAATAATCCCATATTGTTAATTCTAGTTCACCATCAAAACTTGCATTTGTTATTTTCTTCTCCAAATCATGTATGTAAAAGCAGGAAACATAATAAGAAAACACCCCAAGTTGAGACCAAACAAATATACGGATATGAAATCAAAGTATCATCATTGAAATAAACAGCACTTAGAGATAGAATAGGAACTACAACTTCCAATTTCAACGGATCAACTGTAATTTTAATTGCAAACAATCTAAAGCAATCTTTAAAGTGGATGGTACAAGCAAGCAATTCCCAAAGCATCAACATAATGACAATCACCCATATTAGTCATTTAAACAATTAACAAAAAGATATGCACAAATAAAACAAAATTGAATCCTTCACAAATTCCTTGCTCAAGCAAAGTATTGAAAAATTATAGCATAGTAGCAAAAGGATAGCCAAGGTGAAACCTCAATCATCATATCAGTTAACCATCACTAATGCAACCAAAGAAATGAGGGGTGAGCTTATGGACTATATGGCAATTGTAAATTAATTGTACTATAACATTGACCTGGACAATGTTATGCAAAATTTGCCTTGTATTCTATTCAAAGCAAATCATCCATCATAGACATTAGCATTACTATCCTACTTCTTTAAGAGATATTTATGAATCAAGAAAATGTAACAATCCATCAGCCAAATTAAAATCACATTCAAAACATCAACCACGTTTAGCCAATATAACTGCCTATCATAATCAAAATTCTAATAGAAAACAAGAGAGAATTTCAATGCTTGTAAGCATTAAAAAGCACATCAACACTCCCAAAACAATCCCCCTTTTCTTCCAAACTCTGTATATCAAATCTACCTATTGTGGTAGCCACAAACACTTCAATGACAAAAAAAAAATTTCTCATCAAATTTTTATACACTACAATAATATGAAAGGAAAAAAATTAAAATGAAGTCTTAATCAATAAGGAGGTGTGAGTTACTTGAGCTAAACACGAGAGAGAAAGAGAGAGAGAGAGAGAGAGAACGGGAAAGACAATGGGTAGAGGGGCGACTGGAAGTGGTGAGGCAAGCAAATACAGGCACGACAACATTGGTCATGGTCGTTAGAGATAGCGGCGTGGCAGGAAGAGTGAAAGAGTTGGAAGTGGTTTTGAAATATGGCGGCCAGTACAAGTCTTTTTTTTTTCCTACTAATATAAAGTTGCGCAGGAGTCCAGATAGCATCATACAGGAGCGCAATATCGGCCCCAATTTAATTTTGCCCTAATTTTTATCAGCAGTCGCAGAGCATGCATCGCACAAGAGTGCCAGTTCTTAGGATAAGAATTCTTAAATTAAAGAAAGTTCAACGCATGCACACATATTATGTGGCGTAGGAGCGCCGAGTTTGTGGTACAAAATTAGTAAACCTTAGGAACTTATTGGCGCAAGCACGCAGCTCTTTGCGTAGGGGCGTAGCCTAAGAGTCTAAATTTTGGGAATCTGGTCATGCAAGAGCGCGACCTATATAGTGCAAGGGTGTAGGTTTTTGGGAAAATTTAATCTAATTAGGCGAAAGAGTGCAACTTACCAGCACAGGAGTACAGTTCTTTTATCTTAAGCTGGCGCAGCAGTGTAGGGATTATGGCGCAAGAGCGTGATATCTCTGGCATGACTCCCCAAAATTGACTAGCTGAAATTTTACCTGAAAACACTTATAACCCAACGTAAATGCATAAAGAGAATTAGAAATGGAAAAGCACACTTAAAAATTAAGAAAACAAATAAACAACTAAGGAAAAATATAAGGTTAAAAAAATAGCTTGGGCTGCCTTCCAAGGAGCGCTTTGTGCCAGACGTTTTTCTTTTTTTCAAACTTCATCAAGCAACATTGTGTTGTTCTTGAATTCCACTTCACCACTCATGTAAGGCTTGAACCTTTGCCCATTGACCTTGAATGTACTTTTACCTGGTTGTCCAATTCTCACTAAACCATATGGAAAAACCTTGACTACTGTGACAAGACTAGACCATCGTGATTTAAGCTTTCTTTGAAACAACCATAGCATTGTACAAAGGCATATGTTGACCAGGTGAAAAGGTTTTATTGGAGAATCTGCTTATCATGCCATGTCTTTGTCCTCCCTTTGTAGATCTTTGCAATCTTATAGGCCTCATTACGAAATTTTTCCATCTCATTTAATTGCAAAAATCATTTTTTACTAGCTTTTTGCAAGTCCATATTCAGCCGCTTCATTGCCCAATAAGCTCTATAACTCAACCGATAAATAGCATGCCATTTCAAAAACTAGCCTATAAGGAGACATTCCAACTAGTGTCTTAAAAGCAATTTGATATGCCCATAATGGATCATCCAACTTTTTTGCCCAATCTTTCCTTGAATTTGCATTTGTCTTTTCAGAAATTCTCTTCACCTTACGATTTGAGATCTCTGCTGGCCTATTAGTTTGCGGGTGATAGGCAAGAGCTTTCCTATGATTCACACCACATAAAAGAGCTACAAATTGCTTGTTACAAAAATGTATGCCTTCATCACTTATTATGGCCCTTGGCATACCAAACCTTGTCAAAATGTGCTTTCTTAGGAAGTTAAGCCCTACTTTATCATCATTAGTTGGCATTGCCATTGCCTCAACCCATTTTGACATATAATCCACTACCAATAGAATGTACTTGTTGTTATAAGAGGATGGAAATGGTCAAATAAAGTCGATGCCCCTTATATCAAATAGCCCCACTTCTAGCATATTCTTTAATGGCATTTCATTTCGTCTAGAAATATTGCCTATTCTTTGACACCTATCATAATTAACAACAAATTTATAAGCACTCTTAAAGTAGGCCAAAAGAAACCCGATTGAAGAACTTTTGCTGCTGTCTGTCGTCCTCCAAAGTGACCTTCACACTCCAAGGCATGGAAGTGCTTCAAAATGTCTTCCATCTCCTCTTCTAGTACATATCTCTGTATAACTTAATATGCACAATGTCTATAGACAATGGAATCTTCCTAATAATAACGCTTGATATCAGCAAAGAATTTCTTTTTCTGTTGATAGGAGAGCTCCAATGGAATGATCTTTGTTATAAGATAATTTACAAAATCTGCAAACCATGGAAGAGTTTTGTTAGACGATAAAATAAAGAGTTGTTCAGTTGGAAAGTTATTGATGAACACTTATATATGCATGTTTAATAAGAGCTTAATTCATCATATTACACTAATAGTGTCATTAAATTTCTTAACTTAAGCATATTTGTAGCATTTGCATCTTTTGAATTAGCTTTATCTTAATTTTAGTTTTTGTTGCAGGTTGGGTAAAATAGGCATAACTTTCTATTTATAGATCAGAATGATGCAAATCTTGATTTGGTGGAAAGATGATTAAATTGCCTATAAAATTGTAATTTGCAAGGATCATGAAATTCGGGCATCTAATAGACCAAAAGTGGGCTTGAAGTAAACCCATCTGTAACTTAACCCAGCCTGGCCATGTCTCCACTTGATTATATCTCTCAAGATGCGAATCCAAATTGCATGATTCAAGATGTTATAAAAAGTTGAGAGAAATATATACAACTTTCATGTAGATATGTGATTGAAATTCTAAATATTTCGATGCCAAAATTGATGTTCAAAGTCGTTGCTCATGATGATCCAAGTTGTCAACAAGATATTTTATAATTGTCCCTTTATAATTTGACAAGTTTGCCCTTAAATGCATCTATAAATATAAGTGAATTATGACCTATTAAGGCACCTTGGCTCTTAGCTTTTGGCTGAGATCCCTTAACATTGTGTTTTATCTCTTGTGTTTTTTTCTTTTAAGACTATTAATAAATCATTTTCTTCTTGCAATTTATTTTCTTTCTTGCATAATATCTTACTAAATTCTCTCTTGATAAAGTGAAAGGGTAGAAACCTTGATATAAGAATAAGGATTTTCTAACCCTTTGATATGTGCTTAATAATCATAATATTGCGTTGTTTATTTTATATGTCTTATATTTTTTTCTTAATCAATCTTGACACTACTTGTAAAGTAGAGGTCTTGATCCATTGTAGACAATCCTTGACACATCGAATGCTTGGATCCTTTCTAGACGTTATATGGCTCTCCCTTACCGACATAAGTTTGGTTAGGAACCTTGATTTGTATTAGACATATGGTGATTGGCACATTTGGATGCTTGAACCCATTTATAAGAGAAGTGGTATAAATATTGATAATGAAACAAATATAATTCATATAACTAAAATGGGCCTAAATGACATACCTTCTAATTGAAACCTCCTTGATATGTGGATTCCAATTGAGTGATCATTAGGTTGTTTATCTTTATTTGATATATCAAAGGCGGATCCCCTAACCTTAGCTTTCATTGTTATTATGTTAATTCTATCTACTTGTGCATTCCATTTATTCTTGTTTCTTGCTTATGAAATTATTCTTTAATTTGCTATAGTAGATTTTACCACTTCTTATTTTTGTTTTACAGTTGAATGGTTGGTTGCACCGCCTACCATCTTTACTTTTATTTGTTAATATCATCTTGTTGTTCATTTCAATTATTCATATCCTATTTCACATCCTTTAGTTTTGTACTGCTAAATCCCCTTCCTCGTGAATTGACCTCGGTCTCGTCGGGTTTATTACTTTGACACATCTATACTTGGGAGATAATCCTTTTTTTTGGATGTGTCATGCTTTTGGTGCTGTTGCCAAGGAAGGTAAAATTTGGCGCACAAAATTGTACATATTCTCTTTTCTCATTTTAGATCTTTTTTTTTTGTTCATCTGTTCTTTCTTTTTCTCTTTTAAAATTGCATGAAAATTTGGTCATGCACATCTAATGGTAGACTTGTTAAGAAAACATCATCTTCATCGTAAAACGCGACCGATAATCTAGTTGAGAGACTCATAGATGAGAGGGATAATTGTTCCCAACAAAATGACCAAAACCAACCAAGAACCCTTAAAGATTACATGAATTCGGTGAGGACTAGTACACCATCTTGTTTAGTTTCTCCTCCCGATGCAATCCATTTTAACTTCAAATTGAGTTTCGTTCAACTTTTACCCACCTTTCATGGCCTTGATACAAAGAACCCATATTCACACTTAAAAAACTTAGAAGAAGTGATTAACTCCTATAGTGACCCAAATTATAGCATAAACACCATTAGATTAAAGCTTTTTCTTTTTTCTTTAAAAGATAAAGTTAGAACATGGCTACAAAATTTGAGGTCAAGTTCCATTAGTTAATGGGATGAGATGAAACAATAATTTTTGAAAAAAAAATTTCCTTCATATAGAACAAATTATCTTAAAAGGCAAATCACCACTTTCACTCAAAAACTAGGAGAAAACCTTTATCAATTTTGGGATAGGTATAAAGAATTACTTAATACCTATTCTCACCATGGTTTTGAAACGTGGAGATTAGTTGCAAATTTCTATGAAGGGTTAACACCTTAAGATGGGCAACTAGTAGAACTAATGTGTAACAGACAATTTGGAGATAAAGACCTGGAGGAAACAATTGACTACCTAGAATCACTAGTAGAAAAAGCCCAAAATTGGGGCATTGCTAGCACTTATGTGTTGCCAAGCAAAACGCCACCTTCAACATCCAGCAGAGGCATTTACAACCTTGGGGAAGACTATGACCTTTAAGCCAAATATGCATCTCTAGATAGAAAAGTCGAGGCTTTAGAACTGAAAACGAGTGGTCAATTGAATTCTGTTCAAGAAATTGTCTACGACATTTGTAATCCTAATTACCATCCTACCTATGATTGCCCAACTTTGCCTGATTTTAGATAATGTCTCCGTGAACAAGCCAATGCCTTAAACATTTTCGAAAGGCACAATCCATACTCACAAACCTACAATCGCAGTTGGAGAAATCATCTAAATTTTAGTTGGAAAAATGACAATCATGAACAATGTTCACAAGTCCCTTTTCAGACACATCAAAATTTTCAAAATTCTCATAATCATGCATCATATGTCCCTCCTCCTAGGAAAGACCTTGAATAAATATTGCATTCATTCATTGCAAAGCAAGAGACCTTTAATAGTATAATTTTGACAGACACTCTTACAAAATTTGCGTTTATATTTAGTGTCCAAGAAAAAGAGAAATTTCCCTATCAAACATTGCAAAACCCTAAAGATCAACTAACTCAAGTGTGGGTAGTTCAAATAGTCATTATGTGGACCAAGCCAAATCAGTCATAACCCTTCACAATGGTAAAGTTGTCGAAAAATACATTCCTAAACCTTATAAGAAAGCAGATGAATAGATCTCTAAGGGTAAGGAAGAGGTTACCAAACCAACATCTAGAGAAAAAGGAATCGAAGCTCCACCTGTGCCTCCATTTCCTAAAGCATTAGCCACTCAAAAGAAGCCAAACCATAATTTTGAAATCTTTGATACTTTCAAATAAGTAAAGGTCAATATTCCCTTGTTAGATGTGATTAAACAGGTACCTTCTCATACAAAATTTTTGAAAGATTTATGTACTATGAAAAGAAAACTGAAAGTCAAAAAGAAGGCTTTTCTAGCTTAACAAGTAAGTGTTATTCTTTATAACAATAATGCTGTAAAATATAAAGATCCTGGTTATCCTACAATTTCATACATTATTGGAGATCATAAAGTTGGACAAGCTTTACTTGATCTCAGTACTAGAGTGAATTTGCTTCCATATTCAGTTTTTCAAAAACTCAATCTAGGTGAGCTAAAACCAACCTCTATGACTCTTTTGCTTGTTGATGGATCAATTAAAGTGCCAAGAGAAATAGCTAAAGATATGTTAGTTCAAGTCGATAAATTCATATATCCTATGGATTTTATCGTCTTGGATACACAATCGGTAAAAGTATGTAATCAATTCCTGTTATTTTAGGGCATCCATTTTTAGCAACTTCTAATGCTTTGATTAATTGTAAGAATTGAGCATGAATTTTCATTTGGGAATATGACACTAGAGCTTAATGTTTTTAATATCTACAAGCAATCACATGAAGAAGAAGACGAAAATAAGGAAGCTAATATGATCGAAACTGTTGTGGAAGACCATATACAAGAAAATGAGTTTTTCTGACCCTTTGGAAACCTGTTTAGTCAATTCGTTAGAATCAAGAATGCAACTAGAGCTTGATCTTTCTAATATATGTTCCTCACTGGATTGTACATAGGTAATGGAAAATAATGGCTTGAAACCACTATTTGAAGAATTGGGACAAATGAATGAAAGCAAGGAAAAGAAAGCTCCCAAGTTAGAATCGAAGCCTTTGCTTGAAAGACTAAAATATGTATATCTTGGGGGAAATCAGATGTATCCAGTGGTAATTTCTTCATCGCTCACAAGCGAGCAACAACGTAAGTTGATAGAAGTGCTTAAAAGGCATAAATATGCAATTGGGTGGACTTTAAAAGACATAAAGGGTATTAACCCTTTGATTTATACACATAGAATACTTTTAGAAGAAAATGCCAAAACATCCCAACAATCTTAAAGGAGATTAAATCCTCTTATGAAGGAGGTTATTAACACTGAAGTTCTTAAACAACTTGATATGGGAATTATCTACCATATTTCGGATAGTAAGTAGGTAAGCCCTACACAAGTAGTACTTAAGAAATCTGGCATTACAGTAGTCAAATAT
This sequence comes from Boswellia sacra, assembly GCA_013180625.2. Classification (NCBI taxonomy): domain Eukaryota; kingdom Viridiplantae; phylum Streptophyta; class Magnoliopsida; order Sapindales; family Burseraceae; genus Boswellia; species Boswellia sacra. Next base: position 18,175 of record SNVD02004929.1, read on the forward strand.
GAAAAACGTGAATCATTGCCAACCCGAGTCTTATATAGTTGGAGGATGTGCATTGACTATAGAAAATTAAATGTTGTCACTAGAAAAGACCATTTTCCCTTACCATTCTTTGACTAAATTTTAGAAAGAGTAGTAGGGCATTCCTATTGCTGCTTTCTTGATGGCTACTCAGGCTATTGCCAAATTTTCATTGCACTTGAAGAAGATCACATTCACATGCGCCTTCAGCACATTTGCATTTAGAAAGAAGCCTTTTAGATTTTGTAATGCTCTAGTTACTTTTCAAGGATGCATGTTGAGCATTTTTAGTGACATGGAGAGCATTGTTTAGAAGTTTTCATAGATGATTTAACTGTCTTTGGAAATTCTTTTGATAATTGTCTTGAAAACTTAGAAAAAGTTCTGAAAAGGTGTGAAGAAAAATATCTTATTTTGAATTAGGAAAAATGTTATTATATGGTTACCTTAGGGATTGTCTTAGGTCATGTGGTGTCTTTCAAGGAAATTGAAGTGGATAAAGCAAAAGTGGAATTGATTTCTGACACATCCAAAAAAGGATTATCTCCAAAGTATAGAAGTGTGGAAGTAATAAACCTGGCGAGACCGGAGTCGATCCACGAGGAAAGGGATTTAGCGCTACAAACTAAAAAATAGGCAAATATGATATAAATAATTTAAATGAATAACAAGATGATATTAATAAATAAAAGTAAATATGGTAGGTAGAACTACCGACCATTCAATTGTAAAACAAAAATAAAAGGTGGTAAAACCATCTATGGAAATAAGAGGTAAAACCTACCATAGCAAATAAAAGAACAAGTTCATAAACAATAAATGAGAATAATTAAAATATACAAGTAAGGGAAATTGACACAATAATAATTAAATCTAAGGTTAGAGGATCCACCTTTGATATACCAAATAAGGATAAATAACCCAATTATGACTCAATTGGAATCCACACATCAAGGAGATTATAATCGGAAGATATGTCATTTAAGCCCATTTTAGTTATACGAATTATATTTGTTTCATTACCAATATTTATACTAGTTCTTGTAAATGGGTTCAAGCATCCAATGTGCCAATCACCATATGTCTAAAACAAATCAAGGTTCCTAACTAGACTTGTGTCAGTAAGGAATAACCATACGACATCTAAAAAGGATCCAAGCATTTGATGTGCCAAAGATTGCCTACAATGGATCATGACCTCCACTTTACGAGTGGTGTCAAGATTGATTAAGAAAATAAATATAAAACATATAAAATAAACAACATAAGATTATGATTATTAAGCACATATCAAGGGTTAGAAAATCCTTATTCTTATATTAAGGGTTTCACCATTTCATCTTAGCAAGAGAGAATTTAGCAAGACATTATAAAGGAAAGAAAACAAATTACAAAAAGAAAATGATTTATTAATGACATTAAGAGAACAAAAGACAAGAGAAAAACATAATAATAAGAGATCCCAGCCAAAGCCAAAATGCCCTAATGGATCACAATGGACCTCTATTTATAGATACATTTGGGGGCAAACTTGTTTAATTACAAGAGGACAATTATAAAATATCTTATTGAGAATTTAGATCATCATGTGCACCAACTTTGACTATCGATTTCAGCATCAAATTATTTAGAATTTTGATCACATGTCCCATGAAAGTTGTAGAAATTTCTCTCAGCTTCCTATAACATCTTGATTCATATGATTTGGGCATGTATATCAAGAGATATGGTCAAAATATGGAAACATCGTGAGGCTAGACCAAAACTGTTGATGGGTTTATTTCAAGCCCATTTTTAGTCCAGTAAGAGCCAAATTTAATTATGCTTATGGAAAGCAATCTTATATATAATTTAATTTGATTTCTAATAAATCAATATTTGCACCATTTTGATCTATAAATAGAAAGTTATGCCTATTTTATCGAACTTATAACAAAAACTGAAATTAAGATGAAGTTAATTCAAAAGATGTAAAGACTACAAATATACAATATGATGAATTAAGCTCTTATTAAGCATACATATTTAAGTGTTCATCACATCTACCAACCAGCTTATTGCTAGTCCCTAGCAATTAAAGCATTATTATTTATAAGTGATTTATAGAATTTTACATCCAAGGTGATCATTATTGCACTCTCTTTGATTCTATCCAAATAAACAAACTCTCAACAATTTTTTTTTTCATTTATTTTTTTAAAGACTTATGTACCCTTCAGTCAAGATATTAACAAATTTTTTTTTTGTACTTAGTCAACACATGACTATGGAGCTTTTTAGAAATGAACCATATCAGTTCTAATATTTGTCAAGGCTAACATCCTTAGACAGGGGGCATTCATTCATTATTCTATATATACATATATAAATATATATATATATATATGTGTGTGTGTGTGTGTGTGTGTACATATATATATATATATTTTGAAACAATGCATATTTAATACATGTTGCGAGCCTTAGGCTAATGACTTTCAGACCAATTGGCCTTAGGGTATTGGGTGTTAAGACATCCCTACGAGCTTAACAACTCCAGTTGTCGATGCTTTATTTCTGCTTAGAAATTTGTGGATAGATAAAATGAGCTTTGGGCCAATAGCTCCCAAACCAATTGGTCTTAGGGGTATTAGGTGTTGAGGCACCCCTCAGGCTTAATTACTCGAATTAAGGAGGCTACAAGATCAAACTTATCCACAATTGTTTTTTTCTCATTTTTTTCAATTTTTTTTAATTACTTTCCCCTTCCTTTTGTTGTTATCCTAAACAAAACAAAAGAACTCAAATATTGCAACATTTCGTTTTGTAACCCACAATCATGCATCAAGTTGTGTGCGTGTACGAAGAAAAGTCATGAATACTTGCTTAATGAGTACGTAAGCAAACAATTTATTAAATGACGAAGTTGTAAGAGTTCATAGATTTAAATAATTCAAAGTGAAGTGAATAAGACAATCTCGTTATAAAATTCAGAAATGAAAACTAAATAATATCAAGTTAACTAAAATGAGTCTTCAAAAGTACAAAATCAAAACAAAATGACAAATTAGTTAAAGTGGGCTTCAAGAGTTCAAAATGGTCTTCTTTACTCTGCCATTTCTGACCCATAATGTGTTCCAAGAGGATTTGAACTCCTTACACTGCACTCTGAATCTAATTACTAACTAGCTTCTTTTTTTTCTTTTTTTTTTTTCTTTTCAAGAAGAAAATATAAGACACACTTATGTCTACTATCCTTCCCCCCTAACCAAATGAAACATTGTCCTCAATATTTAAATGTAATGAGATAAAGTATGGAAGACATTACCTGAAGCTCCAGTTATTCAAAAGAGACAACCTGAAAGACACGTAAAATAAAATGCTATAAATAAAATAAAAGACAAGAAAAATTGCAAATGGAGTGTCAGATCCAATTTGCACTTTTTGTTTTATCCCCCTAACCAATTAACTTGAGTTATTGTTGGGTCAGGTTCATACTCGACTGCTTGTAAGTTGTCAAGTAATTTATTAGCAGTAGTGGTAGAAACAAGGATCTATCGCATCAAATGTGAGATAAAATTCTGTTCTACAGCTGCATTAACAAAACGTATCAAATGATCAAAGAAATTTTTAACATTCAACAAACCTATGGGTTTTTTATGGAGATTCAGTTGGGCCGAGGAGGCAATTTCAAAAATTCCTTCGAGAGTACTAAAGCCACCTGGTAAAGAAATAAAGGCATCCGAATTGATAAGCTTATGTGCCATGTGTTCATGTATAGGGGAGACCTTTAACTCCTGCCCAACCGTTTTTCCAATGATGCTTTCTATAGCCAAAGCTTTAGGAATAACACCTAAAACTTGACTGTCTCCTAAGAGTGCAGCTGTTGGCACACAACCCATTAACCCGAGCCTACCTCCCCCATAAACCACATGAATATTTCTTTCAGCTAATAGCCTACCAAGATAATTTGCTACTGCTACAAACTCTTTACTTTTTTCAAGTCGAGATCCACAGAATGCACAGATCTTTTGGATTCGATGTTTTGAGGTTCAATCCATGTCTATGCAACTCTATAACTATATATGTGAAGTAAAGAACAAGAGATGTCATATTTATGGAGTGCAAAAAGGTATTCTAATAATGACATCTATATAGATAGCTCGACTACTTGTTGAAAAAGTTTGACAATGAAGAATAGAAAACTAAAAAAAAAAATTGTAGAAATAAGACGACATAAATTCACAAGTCAACCGAAAGATATAAATTCAAAAATGATAGCACACATGCATATGTACAGGTAGTTGTGACTATGGCTCACATCTTCTTCCAGTTTTACGTCCAGAAACGGCTTAAATGCCTTTTATGAGTTAGGGATATGCTTTTCATCCAGTTTTCTTATAAATTGGCAAACAGGGTCGTTTTGAGTTAGATTCCTAAGACTGTAACATGCCTACTCTTTTCGAAATTATGTCCATAATTTCAAAATTTCATGCTGCACAATTCCACAAGAATGTATTTCAAGAGTTAATTGGATATTATCGAAAGACTCCTTACTCAGTCAATTCTTGATAAATTGTAGCTTATCCTCTCGATTGTTAGACAAATATCCCAAGGAGCAGTAACGTTGGTTACAAGTCCATTTTACACATTTGCGACAAACTTGGAACCTTTTCGCTCTTCGCTTTTTGGCGTAAGAGTTTTTTCCTAAACCTAGCATGTTATAAAGTAGATTATCTGAAAATTCATAAGAAAATCGAACCTTGGCTTCAATTAACCATCTTAAATCAGCAGGAATACCATTGCGCATCAACATCCTTAGTCTTTCTGCATGAGCTTTATAAATTTTAAGCAAATCATTTTAAGGAAAAGAGGAAAAACGTCTATGCAGATTCGAGAGAATGGTAACCATATGAAGAAAATGAGAGAGAATAAAAGAAAATGAATGCAAGGTGAGCAACAGTTTTTAGGGAACTAAAAAGCCGACTTTAAAAGTCAAGGAGTACCGTATCCGCCACTTGACCGAGAAAAGTCAATCCTTAAAAAAGATCGATTAAAGCAATGGACTCTTCATTTTGATCAAAATTTTCAAAGAATGATTTTAACCGTTGTCCATTAACTTTAAGAACATTACCATTCTTTGGGTTTTCGATTTCAACAGCTCCATAAGAGAAAACATTTTTAACAATGGAAGTTCTAGTCCAACGAGACCGAAATTTATTTGGAAACAAATGCAATCTTGAATTATACAAAAGAACTTTTTTTGAAGGTTCAAATGATTTTCTAACAATGAATTTGTCATGAAAAACCTTCATTTTTTCTTTGTAGATTTTATAATTTTCATAGGGCTCATTCCTAATTTCTTCAAGTTCAATCAATTGGTGTTTACTTAACCTGCAAGCATCATCTAAATTTGTGTTAAATGTTTTAATGGCCCAATAAGCTTTACGCTCAATTTTCACAAGTCAGTGACAATGTTTTCCATAAACTAATCTATAAGGAGACATTCCTAATGATGTTTTGAAAGCAGCTCGTTAAGCCCAAAGTGCATCATTAAATCTTAAAGACCAATCTTTACGGTTTGGGTTAACCTTTTTTGTCCACTTGTTTGCGGGTGATAAGGTGTAGAAACTTTATGAGTTATTCCATATTTCTTCATTAGAGTTTCAAATGGTTTATTACAAAAATGTATACCCCCATCACTAATAATGGCTCGACGAATTCCAAATTTACATAAGATATTCTCCTTCAAGAATTTGATAATTGTTTTGTGATCATTGTTTCGACGTGGAATTGCCTCGACCCATTTTGAAACATAGTCTATTGCAATAAGAATGTACACAAAACCAAATGATGGCGGAAAAGGTCCCATAAAATCAATACCCCAACAGTCAAAGATTTCAACAATAAGAATGTGATTCAAAGGCATCATGTTTCGTTTTGAAATGGATCACAATTTTTGACAACTTTCACAAGTTTTGCAAAATGCATGTGCATCTTTAAATAAGGTAGGCCAAAAAAATCCACATTACAAGATTTTAGTAGCTATTTTTTTAGATGAAAAGTGTTCTCCACATGCTTCAGAATGATAAAAATTAATGACACTACTTACCTTATTGTCAAGTATGGATCTTCTAATTATTTGGTATGGACAATATTTGAACTGATGTGGATCATCACAATAAAAGTTTTTCATCTCGATCAAAAACTTCCTTTTCTCTTGAGCATTCCAATGAGGTGGCATTTCTCCTGTTGCAAGAAAATTTACAACGTTAGCAAACCAAGGTATTGCAGCAACAGAGATTAAAAATTCATTAGGAAAAGAGTCATTGATAAGTAGAGTTTCAGTTAATGTCTCTGTCATTAATCTTGACAGATGATCTACAACAACATTTTCGACTCCTTTCTTATCCTTTATTGTGATGTTGAATTCTTGGAGCAATAAGATCCGCCGTATCAATCTAGGTTTTGCATCTTGTTTAGACATTAAATATCTCACGGCTGCATGGTCAGTGTAAACAGTTGTTGGAGAACCAATTAAATAAGATCAAAATTTGTCCAATGCAAATACTACTACAAGTAGTTCTTTTTTAGTTGTTGTGTAATTCATTTGTGCATCATTTAAAGTCCTACTTGCATAGTATATCATATAAGGCTTACTTTCATTCTTTGTCCTAAGACAGCACCAACAACATAGTCACTCGCATCACATATCAATTCAAAAGTCAAGGACCAATCAAGAGATTGCATAATTGAAGCAATTTTTAAAAGTCCAATTAACTTATCAAAGGCATTTTGACATTCTTGAGTCCATTCAACAGAAGTATCTTTTATTAAGAGGTTACAAAAAGGTTTAGATATAACACTAAAATTTCTTATAAACCTCTTATAAAATCCGGCATGCTCTAAGAATGAACAAACCTCTTTGACTGTTTTTGGTGGAGGCAAATGGGAAATTAATTCCACTTTTTCTTTGTCTATTTCAATTCCCTTGAAAGACACCACATGACCTAGGACAATCCCTAAGATAACCATATAATGACATTTTTCCTAATTCAAAATAAGGCCTTTTTCTTCATACCTTTTTAAGACTTTTTCTAAGTTTTCAAGATAATTATCAAAAGAATTTCCAAAGATAGTTAAATCATCCGTGAAAACTTTTAAACAATGTTTAACCATGTCACTGAAAATGCTTAACATGCATCTTTGAAAAGTGGCTGGGGCATTACAAAGTCCAAAAGGCATTCTTTTAAATGCAAAAGTGCCGAAGGGCACGTGAATGTGGTCCTTTCTTTGTCTTCAAGTGCAATGGGAATTTGATAATCGCCTGAGTATCCATCGAGAAAGCAGTAGTATGAGTGCCTTGCTACTCTTTCTAGAATTTGGTCAAGGAATAGTAAAGAAAAATGGTCTTTTATGGTGATAGCATTTAATTTTCTATAGTCAATGCACATACTATAACAAAAAAGCGTTTTTGTGTCGGCCGAAAACTGACACATATCAGAATACATGTCGGTTTTTGCGCGACACGTATGGCCCTGACACGTATTCTATACGTGTCACTTGGTCAAACCGACACAAGAATACATGTCGTTCAAAAACAGACATGTATTCACAAATATGTGTCACTTAGTAACGGATTTATCAAATATGTGTCAATAATTACGCGACACATATTTTGTGTCGGTCAGAAAACGACATACCAGTGTCACTCCTTGACCGACACATATTCTGTGTCGGTCATCGAACGACACAGGCGTTTCAAAATATGACCGACACATATGACTTCTGAGTCATATGTGTCATGCAATGAACGACACATATATCTTCACTAAGTGACACATATTCTATAAAGTATGTGTTGGTTATTGGCCGACACTAAAATTTTTAAAAATTTTATACGTGTCATTCGATAGCCGACACATATTTTGTTCACTAAGTGACACATATTTCGTTTATTATGTGTCTGTTTTTAGCCGACACGTATTTTTATTAAAATTTGATACGTGTCATTCTCTGGCCGACACATATTTCGTTTCCTAAGTGACACATATTCTCTTTTTTCGTAAACCTTTATGTGTCGGTTTTTGGCCGACACAGAACTTTAAAAAATATATAATACGTGTCAGGATGGTCTCATCCTGACACGTATTATATATTTTTTTATTTTAAAAAAGTATATAAAACTCAACAGACAAAAACACATTCCATAGCACTCTGCAAGGTGAATCAACTTTCAGACAGATAAAAAACAGGTGAAAGACAGCAAATAAGAGAGGGAGGACCCAGCAGCATTAGCATAACACAAAACATATTCAACTATACTTAGCCAAGTCAGGCAGGTTGCAAGCTAAATCCAAAGAATAATGGTAATGGTGAAACAACAGAAACCAAGCCAACAGCTATAGAAAAGATTCAATGCATAGTTTGATTCAATGGCAGATCTTCTCATCTCGAATGTATAATGACAAATGCATATTTTTGCGACAAAAAGAGAACAGTAATGCAACGCCCTTTCACAGGCATAACAATCACCAAAACCAAAAACAAGAGCTCTACATCAACAAGGTAGAAGATTGAAAAACAAATAACTCAAAACAATTAAAAGCCAACTCTCGATCAACAAATCATCAACTCAATGCATTGAAATGAATATAGGAGAGATGGCCTAAATAAGATTAAAATGCTACAGCATCAGCACATAAATGACACAGCAGCGAACAAGTCAAGCATGAAAACTGAAAGAGTAAACCAAACAGAACTCAAAATTTGCTAGTACCAATTACCACCCTGAACCCATGAAGAAGGGCAGCAACAGCCCGCCACAGGTGGTTATCATTAGTACTTGAAAGAAACCCACGCTCTCACATATATTACAAACAGAATAGCAGCATCAGCTACCACTTCACAGCTACAGTCACGGACCAATGAGCATGATTTTACAATTAATTTTCTAAGCAGAAAACCATGATTTTACAACTAAAAGCATACAATACAAGGAAAATGTCCACAACATGACAAAAATTTTGTGCAGTATGTTAAAATGACTGGTGCTTCTTTAACTCCAATTAACCTCCACAACTCATGTTCACATTTCCAGAAATTTATTCACTGCTAAAAACCTGTCAACTTGCGAGAAACTCTTATCTTTTGGTATCATTTCATCCTTCAGTTGGTGATTTGATGCCAAGGAACTCTAATCCAGTTGCAGTGGGCTTCAAGCCATACTGGGACAGGTACTGAAAAAGGAAAATGTTACAGTGTTAAAGATATGGAATCAGTTATCTTTTTTAACTGCTAAGCAAATGGACAGATGAGATAAATGAAACTTCAATAATGAAAGAGCAGAATCTGCTCCTTCATCATCTAAAACTTTGCAGAAGAAAAATGATTTTATACAGTCGAGGCGGCATTGGTAAACTCAAAACAAAAATCGAAGGGTATCAACTGCAAGATAATGCACCATAACAACAGGGTTCATAAAGTTTAGCAGCTATATACCCAAAGAATGGAAAATAACAGCTCAAAAAGAAGTCCAAGAATAATTAGAAAAAACCTAAAGTGTCCATAAATAAAGATTTAGAAGGTCTTATAGACACCGAAGAACCACATTCTTTTGCCTTTTAGAAGGAAACCTATTTTAAGGAATACTGATATCAAATTGGGCTAATTATTCATTAACCATTTTGAAACTTGTTCACCCAACAATGTATGCTTGATATGTAAAAGAACTAAATTGATGAAAGAGAGTTGTCGAATAAGCTAATACCAAAAATGTATCCTTGGAACTAAAAACCTACACAAACTAATCAGTCATCATGCAAATACAGTTTTCCAATTAGAAAAGAAAAAAAAAAAGAATGAAGAATGGAGTATGCCTCAATTCCTCCGAAAGCAAGTTTAATAATGAAGTCAAAATTCAAGCTTTACACAAGAACTAACTACAAATCCAGCACATAAAAAGCTGGGGTCTAATCAAGGGCTTCCAAGTAAGAAAATTAAACAAAGATCCAAAAAAACCTAGTATGGCAGTTCAATTAATGCAATTAAAAGTAGGTTATCTTTTAATTGATGTCAAAGATAAATGTTATTTGAGAAGCTGAACAATCTGCTTTCATGCCATAACTGGCACAGAAGAATGCCTCATGGCTGGAATATCTTGTCCTCATCCATATAGCTAACAGGTTTTATCAAAAAGAGAGATTAGTTATCTTAAGGTCTTTCAATTCACAATGAAATTGATTCTAAAAGTATGCTTTTTCAACTATAAATAGGATCATAGAAAGTGGAATCTAGAGTAGTGCAACCTTTCCATCTTGGTAGATAAATGCTGATGCTTCAATATAAGCTACAGCTTGATACCTGACAAGACAAAAGAACATCAAGTTCCCATCATTTTAAATAGATCTAACAACTTTAAAGCATTAAACTGAAGGACCAACAAAGAGAGCTAAAGTACACAGAAAATTCATTTAATCATGTGCTGCATGTAACAGAAAGAAGCAAGAATAAGATTCTGTTTTTTCATTCATCATCAAAACCAAAACTATGCCTTGACTGACTAATATAATGCAGCAAGGAAAAGGACTTATTCTTCAGTAAATGCCCATTGGCACTATCCAAATTCATTAACTCACAAAATGATGCACATGAGTATGAAAAAATTTAAAAAGAAAACCATGGCCTTGTGTGCTTTCAACTTCTAAAAATGCGTATTTACCAATGCATTATAAATCAATATCGACCACATGATTTTCAGAATTAATTAAAAAAAACAAAATCGCCACATAATCTTACTGAATTTTGGAAACAAACAACCCTGAACTTTTCTCGACAGTATGCAATTTAGAACATCTAAACTATGTAGTAATGCAAAATAAACAAATCATAAATCAGTAGAAACATAATAACTTGAATTTAAGAATTAAAAAATTTCTATATTTGCTTACGAGCTCTATGAATTGAAGGCCTAGTCTGGCAGCCTCGATATCAGCAGACCTAACCAAATCGATGAAACCAGGAAGGTAGCCTCTTCCAACAAGGAAAACCAAGTGTTCTTGAATCAATTTTGGCTTTCCATCTCCTTCTGTTAGGCCAACACAAAGGTTGCCCAGTGAATCTTCTATGCTACTTCCTTTCTTATATCAAATGGTGATGTTGAAAGAATATGAAGTAACAATACCAGAGCCTTACTAGAATATATCAACTGCTTGTGTTCTATGGAACCAGCAGCAATATTAGATAGCACCCAAGCCGCTTCCTGTATATAAAGCAAATCTTCCAGTAAGAATGGTAGTAGAGGAGAATTAGACCCAAAACAAAAAAGTAATAATAGTGATAACAACTCACCTTCTTCAAAACCCTGTGCTCACTCTTCAAGCAGTTTACAAGAACCTCTATAACTTTCTCTGGAAATGTTATCTACGTTAGAGTTTCACATGTAATATGCAGTAAAAACTTCTCAAATTTGCAAGCAGAAAGCAGTTAACTAGCCTGTGATTTCACGTCCAGGAACAAGAATATCAGAAATTGTGTTTGAATCACCAGCCACAAGATTACCCAAACTTCGTAGCACCTAAGTTTATAAATTAACCAGCCAACAAATTAATGGACTTAAAAAAACAAAGTCACATTAAATAATGATTTTAGGCCAGTTTTGCAAATTAATTAACTAAGAGATTTGGACCAAACTAAGAGATTTCTTTGTTTTCTACTATAATAATATATATGAGTTCACTACTCGCCTTCTTTTAAGTAACAGACTTCCATTGCAACTTTCATATAAAGAATATCTACTATCGTGATCAAACCTTCTTCAGTTGTTTACTGCCTTAGCAGAATAAGATTCTGTTTTTTCATTCATCATCAAAACCAAAACTGTGCCTTGACTGACTAATATAATGCAGCAAGAAAAAGGACTTATTCTTCAGTAAATGCCTATTGGCATTATCCAAATTCATTAACTCACAAAATGATGCACATGAGTATGAAAAAATTTAAAAAGAAAACCATGGCCTTGTGTGCTTTCAACTTCTAAAAATGCGTATTTACCAATGCATTATAAATCAATATCGACCACATGATTTTCAGAATTAATTAAAAAAAAAACAAAATCGCCACATAATCTTACTGAATTTTGGAAACAAACAACCCTAAACTTTTCTCGACAGTATGCAATTTAGAACATCTAAACTATGTAGTAATGCAAAGTAAACAAATCATAAATCAGTAGAAACATAATAACTTGAATTTAAGAATTAAAAAATTTCTATATTTGCTTACGAGCTCTATGAATTGAAGGCCTAGTCTGGCAGCCTCGATATCAGCAGACCTAACCAAATCGATGAAACCAGGAAGGCAGCCTCTTCCAACAAGGAAAACCAAGTGTTCTTGAATCAATTTTGGCTTTCCATCTCCTTCTGTTAGGCCAACACAAAGGTTGCCCAGTGAATCTTCTATGCTACTTCCTTTCTTATATCAAATGGTGATGTTGAAAGAAGATGAAGTAACAATACCAGAGCCTCACTAGAATATATCAACTGCTTGTGTTCTATGGAACCAGCAGCAATATTAGATAGCACCCAAGCCGCTTCCTGTATATAAAGCAAATCTTCTAGTAAGAATGGTAGTAGAGGAGAATTAGACCCAAAAAAAAAAAAGTAATAATAGTGATAACAACTTGTTATAATCTCTGCTCCTTCTCAAACGGCACACAACTCACACACAACTTAGAACACTGAATCAGAGTATGAAGCTAGATTAAGATAGGAATTTTTGGAAATTCTTCAATTCATTAGAATGGATTCCTGATACAAGTGAAGGTGGCAGACTCTTCGAGAGGCCTGCCAGCTCTCCCAAGAGATATGCTACACACAATTCCTGACTGATTTCCCTCCCCCTTCTCTCCCCTATATTTTCTCTAACTAACTTCACTTTTCCCTAAGCAATAACCAACTCACAACAGTCCCATATACATCCGGAAGAGGAACATATGTGAATTCGAGTTCCTCATTAAAGTCTCAAGGTTCAGTGTTACCTCCAGCAGCTGTTTCTGTATCCAGACAACCCAACCAGGCCTCATTTCCTCCATTTAAACGATTGACAGATGCGGAGTTACAAGTGAAAAGAGAGAAAGGGCTATGTTACAGATGTGATGAGAAATTTTCTCCTGGACATAGATGTAGGTTCAGGGAGCTTCATTTAATGATGGTCCAGGAAGAGGAGGAGGCATGTATAGGTGAGGAAATTCACACAAAAGCAAGAATTGAAGACAACATAGTTACGCAGGAGGTTGCAGAACTATCTATGAATTCTGTGGTTGGACTCACATCACCAAAGACAATGAAGTTAACAGGAATCATTGGTGGAGAGGAGGTGATTGTGATGATCGATCTAGGAGCCACTCACAACTTTATTTCCAGAACCTTAGTGAGGAGATTGGAACTGCCAGTAGATAGTACAGACGGGTATGGGGTGCTTTTGGGTATAGGAGACCCTATTAAAGGAGAAGGTATCTGCAGAGGAGTTCTGCTGTCTTTACAGGGAGTTGAGTTAAGGGAGGATTTCCTACCCCTATATCTTGGAGGTTCTGATGTGGTGCTGGGAATGTTGTGGCTGGAAACCTTGGGGATAATCAAGTTTGACTGCAAAGCCTTAACCATGTAATTTACAATTGATGACTATAAGGTGGTTCTTAAGGGAGATCCTGGTTTATGTAAGACGCAGGTGAAACTTAAAAGTTTTATCAAGGCAATGAGAGGTGAGGGGCAAGGAATATTGTTAGAATTGAGAGGGCACACAACATTTAGAACACTGAATCAGAGTATGAAGCTAGATTAAGATAGGAATTTCTGGAAATTCTTCAATTCATTAGAATGGATTCCTGATATAAGTGAAGGTGGCAGACTCTTCGAGAGGTCTGCCAGCTCTCCCAAGAGATATGCTACACACAATTCCTGACTGATTTCCCTCCCCATTCTCTCCCCTATATTTTCTCTAACTAACTTCACTTTTCCCTAAGGAAAAACCAACTCACAACAGTCCCATACCCGTGGCCCCATCACTGTTGACTCACTCAATTCCCTCCTCTACCCTTTGCTTATTCACTACTAACTCACTCAATTCCCTCCTCTACCCTTTGCTTATTTGACTTGTTACGCCTAGAATAAGTAAACTTGATTGGGGGCCTATCACAACTCACCTTCTTCAAAACCCTGTGCTCACTCTTCAAGCATTTTACAAGAACCTCTATAACTTTCTCTGGAAATGTTATCTACGTTAGAGTTTCACATGTAATATGCAGTAAAAATTTCTCAAATTTGCAAGCAGAAAGTAGTTAACTAGCCTGTGATTTCACGTCCACGAACAAGAATATCAGAAATTGTGTTTGAATCACCAGCTTACCCAAACTTCGCAGCACCTAAGTTTATAAATTAACCAGCCAACAAATTAATGGACTTAAAAAAACAAAGTCACATTAAATAATGATTTTAGGCAAGTTTAGCAAATTAATTAACCAGAAGAAAATGAACCATTTCAACGTTTTTAACATAAGCACGAACAGATTTTTCAGAAAAAATTATTTAATTCAATAGCTCAAAATGTAGACGATCAATCATTTGCATCTTATCGGGATGAGCAGCTGCAAACTATTTGATGTTGCCAATCTTTCTACAAGTAGTTTAAGGACATCACTCTTCACCAGCCAACTGGTAGCAACATTTGAGAGGGTTGAGAGATACACAACTACCCATGCCACTGCAGTTGCTAATTCCTAATCCCTGGAAGTGACAAATTATCTGATTATATACAAAATGCTTCTGCAACAACAGAAGATTTTCCAGTTTTTTCTCCCCATTACCAAATAAATGCAGTGAAATAAGTCTTTCCCAAACCAAAGTTCGACATCACAAAATAAAACAGTTGTAACCAAATGATAAGGTTCAATATTGCAGTAAATTTCGAACTCCAAACAAGCTTTTATATCAAATCCTCCTCATTCAAAATTCCTCGATAGAAAATAACAACTTTTAGCTGATTATCCATTTCCCTCTGTGGCAAAAATTTTGGCTTCTTCGGTAGGATTCTCTTTGATATAAAAAGTTATTTCTGAAATGATTTTTCTTAGAGGATTGGAGAATTTTATAGATCTCACCAACAAAATAATGGTTGAAACAAACAGCAAAACCAAAGACTAGATCTCACATAGATAAATGTTGGTGGTTTAAAATCAAAACTTCCAAGAAAAGTTTTAGAAAATCAGTCCAACAATATTATACGTTACCAACCCCAAACATCCAGAATTCAAATCTAACCACTCTCCATAAGTACAAAGACAACTTTCCACTTACGCTTTCTTCAAGTGACGAAGAACGCTAACGGCTACAGTTTTCTCGTGCAGATCGTGGTGGACAGAACGCGATTGCAGCTTTCTCGTGTACCTTCGGTCGTATATATGCAGCTGCAAAACAAGATAGTAGGGGGAATTACAGAAGAACAAGACAAGATTCGAGTGGGAAATCGAGAGGGAAGACAGAATCGAGAGGGAAATGGAGCGGGAGGACAGAATCGAGAGGTAAATCAACAGAATTTGCAAGAATTGCAAGAAGGACGAGGGAAAATTGCAAGCGGGAAGAGTTGGGATTTTTAGGGTTGTTGCGGGAAAAGTCGAAAAAGCAAGAGGAAGGGTTGATGGATTAGGTTTCCTTTTATATTTTTTAATTTCTTTTTTCTTTTTTTAATTAATTATATGTGTCACATATTCAATTTACGCCACAGCATTACTCCATTTTTTACTAGGTGTGACATATATTTAGGTTGACCGGTTTTGATTTTTACATACGTGTCATTCTCCTAAAAACCGACATAAAATTTGTGACACGAAAACAATATTTTCTTGTAGTATCCTCCAACTAAATGAGACTCGAGATGGCAATGATTCATCCTTTTTATTTTTGACTACTGTAATACCAGATTTCTTAGGTACTACTTGTGTGGGGCTTATCCACTTACTATTTGAGATAGGGTAGATAATTCCACATCAAATAGTTTAAGAACTTTAGCCCTAATAACCTCTTTCATATGTGGATTCAATCTTCTTTGAGGTTGTTGGGATGTTTTGGCATTTTCTTCTAAATGTATTTCATGTGTACAAATCAAAGGGTTAATGCATTTTATGCCTTTTAAAGTCCACTTAATTGCATTATTATGCCTTTTAACCACTTCTACCAACTTACCTTGTTGCTCCCTTGTGAGAAATGAAGAAATTACCACTAGATACGTCTGATTCTCCCCTAGATATGCGTATTTTAGTCCTTCAGGTAAGGGCTTCAATTCTAACTAAGGGGCTTCCTCTTCCTTGCTTTCATTCATTGGCCCCAATTCTTCGAATTGTAGTTTTGAGCTTTTTTTCATGACCTGTGCACAATCCATTAAAGAATATATATTAAAAAGATCATGTTCTAGTTGCACACTCGATTCTAATCAATTGACTAAACTGTTAGCCCTAAGGCTACATGATAATTTTGATGATAACAATACACATTGATTCATTGAAGTATTACTAATATGTTTATTTATGCGCAAGAATAAGATCAATAAAATACTTGTAAAATCAACAAGAGGCTTACTAAAATGAAGTGTTGAAGCTAAGGAGAACACTATATGTTAAAGGCACCAAAGTTTAAGAACAAGGTTTGACTCAAGGGATGTGACACATGAGAAATGTTCAATCAATTGGTCATATATTTCTCTATAAATGTCCAAATGATGTGATTCTCAAGCTTTTAGAAAGATTACTGAATTAATAACATTTTATATGTTTGAAAGAAATTCAAATATCAAGTCAAAAATTGTCTAAATCATCATGCAAGCTAAAGGACCAATAGAATCAGTTGATATGAACATTGAATACTATTTTAGACATATCTTGAGCTAGAGATATCCAAATCACTTGATTCTTAAGACGTTGGAAAGATGATTTAATGCAGCACATTTCATATGTTTTGAAGATATTCAAATTTCAAATGGAACGTCGACATAATTATCATGCAAGTCGGTGGACTGACACAAGGAAGAAAAATCAACTAACATGAGCACTGAATGTTCTTTTGTCCATATCTTGAGATAGAGATATCCAAATGACTTGATTCTTAATGTTTTAGAAAGCTTGTTCAAATATCCAGATATATTTTTTTTTAAGTTCAAATTTCATATGGAAGGCTGACATAATCATCATGCAAGTCGATTGACTGACACAAGGAAGAAAAATAAACTAACATGAGCACCAAATGGTTTTTTGTCCATATCTTAAGATAGAAATATCCAAATGCCTTGATTCTTAATGCGTTGGAAATCTTATTCAAATATGCAGATCTTAGAAGTTTTGCATATTTTCAAATTTCAAATAGAACATTGAAAAAAATGGCCGACAAAAAAGAGAAATATTAAGTTTAGAGAGCTTTTATATTCTTTATCTACTCTTTGACAAGAGTTGTATTTTTATTGTTAACAATTGTCTTTGTTCTTGTATTGTGGTGAGAGTGAGATCATTATTGTAAAAGATAATAGTTATCCTTGAGAGAACTCTTCGTGTGGTGTTATCAAGAGTTAAACAATTGAGAGAACTCTTGGTGCGGTGTTATCAAAGGTTGAAGGAAGAAGTCTTGGTGAGGTTGTTCATCAAGCAAGTTGTAAAGAATTCTACAACTTAGTGGAAAACCTAGCTTGTGGAGGAGTTAGGAGCCCGTGGACGTAGGCAAGGTTTGCTGAACCACGTAAATTGAGATTGCACTCTCTCTATCCCTATCCTCTTTGAATTTATTTGCACTTGTGATTGTTAATTATTGTTATTCTCTTGAATGCATCTTAGATAACATCTAATTTCATCTTCATCACCTTTATTCTCAAAGAAAGGAGTGAACTAATTTTGATCTTTCAAGAAAAGTTTTATAAATCTGTTTTTATAAATAAAAACCCAATTCACTAACCCTCCTAGGTTGCCATACCTGGGTAAACATAAGTAGGTTTCCAAAGTGTCAGAAAAACTCCCTTTTTGGATGTCACTATAAGAAAAATGCTCATATTTGACGGTTTTTGGCCGCCAAATAAGTATATATTTGGCGATCTTGAAAACGACACCAATGGCACCGCCAAATATAGTCAATTTGGCGGTCGGTCAACCTACCAAATATGCACCTGACTATCCGCCAAGTATAATAGTTTTAAAAATTAAAAAATATATATACTTGGTGGTTTTTTGCTGCCAAGTATAATAGTTTTAAAAATTAAAAAATATATATATTTGGCAATTTTTATCCACTTAGTATTTAAAAAAATTAATATATATATATAATAGGTATTTTAAAAAAATTAAGAAATTCATAATCTGTATCATTTGTCACATCAAACAAATTTCTCATAAAACTCCTAAGTTCCCAATGATAAACTCAGTATCGAGGCATACTGGAAATATTTAGCGTACTGGAAATAGTTATTGAAATATTTAGCATACTGGAAAAAAGCTAAAGCGTAAGTGCCAAGTTGGCAAAATCATATCGAACTCCTAAGTTCCCAATGATAAACTCAGTATTGAGGCAGCGTCATCAATAAAGTTGGAAATTTCCAATACTAAGGATAAGCACAAAAAAAAAAAAGGAGATTGAAAGATTAAATTTTCCTACAAAAGAACTTGGAATTGAAATCCACAAGGACGACAAAGAGTTTCATAGCGATAGGCCCATAGCATTGGCACAGAGAATTTCTAACACTAACAAGCCAATGCCAAAAAGCAACACTTGCTTGTATGTATATGCATCAACAAAAATTATCTGTATTAATAGAATAAAAGGAGTGTAACTTTTTTCCACATACAAATAGGCCTCAAGGGAAAGAAAACCTAACAAAAAGATTTTGCATCACAATAAATTCAAAAACCCAAGTCCCTATTCCAAGGTAGCCCAAATAAAATGTCTAGCTAACAACCCATTCCCAATTGAGTAAAATATTACTTGAGTAAGCTCAGCGTCTTTTCCAGTTCTCTTATATTTCATGCAGCATTCATAGGCCTCTAACAATTCATGACAGTAAGCCTGCATTAACAAGATATAATGATTAAGAAAATTTATACATTCTCTAGTCCCTTGAAATGCTAAAATACTCCAAGACCAAAAAGTATGTTTTCTAATCTTTTCTCCATGTATTAATTTCTGCTACAAGATAAAATATATAGCAAAGGAATATTTTAGGATACAATCTTCCTAAACACCTAATACTCGACATTAGTGATACAATAATTATTTACAAAGTATCTTCCAAAATAGTGGACATTTGATTTGGTCATTTTTCATCTTCGGAAAGCATTAGCAACTTTCTCCAACACTCCACAAGTCGAAAGGAATCTAAAAATTTAAGGAAAGAACTAAAAGAACAGATGGTATATTAAACGAAAGGAAGCTTCAGAATACCAAAGAGAAACTATACAACTCCTAGACCCAGACTTCCAGATGATGATGCCATGCATTTTGGAGATGTTCAAAAACAAGTAAATAGAACTCAATGAACTAAACATGCATTAATTGCTCTGCTTATCATAATGCATTATTTGAAACTCTTATGTAAATTATTTGCAAGATTTAGCTAGACTCAATTAATTGAGTTTCCTGGCATTCCGCCAAAAAGCTTTGTCACAGCAAAGAAAACTTATGTGGCTTCAATCTATAAATTTTGAGCAAACAAACATTTTTTGGGAAAGGATCAACATAATATAACATAGACATTATCACTCGATCTACTCATCTAATGCAAAAGCAAACCATCCAACAAGCATTTATCATAGTGTAACGTAATAAATACATTGGACCTAAAATTTCTATTATGCAATGAATTATAGTTCAAATAATATCACCATACACTAAAATTACTTTAGTGAATGTTTCTCCTTGGTTCAATAGATAGAGAAGCTTAGTGATGACCTGCAATAAGACCCCGCATCAATACCCACTACAAACAAAAGCTGTTTCTATTCGATGAACAATATGAATACAGATACAAAATAAAGTCAAGTAAATAAAAAACCTGAGAGCATCTTCTAGCATCAAGCTGAGGGTCATTGAAGACTCTAGCCTTTTGCAGAACCGCTCCCTTATCAATCCCCAAAAATGGAGAGTACTCAGCTGTTTAATACCAAAAATAATACATTAGAAAGATTCAATTTCTTCAAAGCAATAAGCTAGAAGCTACATATTAGCTAAAACCAATCAAGTGATAAATCAACCAATAAACAACGAGATCCAAATACCTAACATTTCTTGTCAGATCAACTGAAATTTACCGTAATTATAAACAATTAACAATCCACATTGCAATTTAAACATGCGAAATCAAAAACTAATCAGATCAATTAGAACGAACAGAATCCACTAAAACGACAATGTATAATCCCTATACTGGATCCAGAGGCACAATTGAATGAACATAACTTCACATATCTAGAGCCCATTAGCCGATCTAATAGTAACAACCTAAGATTCATAACTTCATCGTCATGATCGTCGTCTTTCTTCACAAGAGGCTTAGTCATTGTTTAATCGAGTAGTTGAATCTCTGAGATCTGGAATTGAATCTACGAGCTCTCTCTGCATGTGTTCTCTGTTAAGAACAAATTCATATTTGTATTACTAACCAAAACCATAAGTGCAAGAGTCTCAAAAGTAGCTTGGATGACGTTGTGGGAGAAGAAGCAAGAAGCCATCCAGATGGCCTAGCGAGGGGCGGCAGTCGGAAAGGTAATTTGCGTTAATAGAAGGGAGAGATGGAGGAGTGACAGGGCCCCTAGAAGTAGACATTTGGGATGAGAAACAAAATGAGGGAGTGGCATGTTTGGAAGAGAGAGAGAGAGAGATCGTGGAAGGGTGGAGGCGTGATGTAGCATATATGTATATTTTAGGGTTGCGGCAGTGAGAGAGGTGAGACTTAAGAGAAGAGAAAATGATAAATATACTTAAATAAATCAGTATCCATTTCTGCCTAAATGCTTGACACTCAAATACGACACTCGACACTAGATAAGAGTGAAAACAAGTTTGTCGAGTGTCGGATACATCATCCGAAGAGTTTACAGTGCCGGATTTTGCATCTGACACTCGACAAAATTGTTTTCTCTTTCATCCGACATGTTGAGTGTCGGCTATCTGACACATCTCGAGTGTCGGATGAAGAATCTGACACTGTAAACTCTTCGATGATGTATCTGACACTCGAATCTGACACTCGACAAATTGTATCTCATCTAGTGTCGAGTCTCGGATTCGAGTGTCGAGCGTTTAGGCAGAAATTTCATTTTTGTGCCTTTTGTGAAGGAAAGAGGGAAATAAAGAGCTTAGAAATAAATTGAATTTCAAAGGGTATTTGAGTCTTTTTGTCAATAAAGTGTCTATGGTATGAAAATTTTTCAGGATGTGTCTAAATTTCATTAGGGGCCCCTAATTGTGTCCGTTTTTTCAATTTTTCCATTATTATATTCACATACTTGAAAAGAGAAGATGAAAAAAAAAGGAAAGAAATGTGAGGGGGAAAAGGAAAAGATTATATAGTACTCAAATACTTATCACCCTTTTATAAAATGTGATAAATATTGAATTGAATAAAGACAAAAGTGACAAATAAGATGAATATGTAGGTTTGACTTCCAGATCAGTGTTATATTTCTCACTTATTAAAAAAACCGCCAAATAAAAAAATGGTAAAGTGACAAATATTTAAAAAATTCTTGTAGTGTGTGGTCTTCCATAGTAGTTTCAATCATATTAGTATCCTCAATTTCATCATCTTCTTCATTTGGTTGTTTGTACATATTAAAAACATTAATTTCCAATGTCATGTTCTCGAATGATAGCTTCATGACTCTATTCCTGCAATTAATCAAAGCATTAGAGATAGCTTAAAATGAATGCCCTAAAATAGCAGGAATTGAATTACATGCTTCCACTAATTGTGTGTCCAAGACGATAAAATCCATTGGGTAAATGAATTTATCAACTTGTACTAAAACATCTTCTACTACTCCTCTTGGCTCTTTAATTGATCTATCATCAAAAGAGTCATAGAAGTCGATTTTAACTCACCTAGATTGAGTTTTTGAAAATCGAATATGGAAGCAAATTCACGCTAGCACCAAAATCAAGTAAAGCTTGTTCAATTTGATGATCTTCAGTACTACATGAAATTGTAGGACATCCTAAATCCTTATATTTCACTGTATTATTATTTTAAAGAATAGCACTTACTTGCTCCTTACCACTTCTATTTCACATTCAATTTTCTTTTCATAGTGCACAAATCTTTCAAGAATTTTGCATAAGAAGTTACCTGTTTCATCACATCTTGAAGGGAATATTGACTTTCACCAGTTGAAAATTTCAAATATTTCAGAATTGTGGGTTGGCCTCTTTTTTGTAGCTAATGCTTGAGGAAATGAAGGCACAGGTGAGGATTTGGTTCCTTCTTCGCTAGGTGTTGGTTTGGTAACCTCTTCCTGACCTTTAGAGATCGATTCATCCTCTTTCTCGTAAGGTTTTGGAATATGTTTTTCGACAACCTTACCACTATGAAGGTTCATGACTAATTGAGCTTGAACTCCCCATATTTTAGTTAGATTGATCTTTGGGGTTTTGTAATGTTTGAGAAGGAAATTTCCCTTTTTCTTGAATGCTAAATATGGATGCAAATTTTGCAAGAGTGTTTGACAAATTTACTAGTGTTTGAGCAGTTTGACTATTGAAAGTCTCTTGCTTTGTAATGAATGAATGCAATGTTTCTTCAAGGTCCTTCCTACGAGAAGGAACATATGCATGATCATGAGAATTTTGAACATTTTATTGTGTTTGAAAAGGGACTTGTGAAAATTGTGCATGATTATCATTTTTCCAACTAAAATTTGGATGATTTCTCTAACTGGGATTATAAGTTTGTCACAATGGGTTGTGATTTGGCCTTTTGAAAGTGTTCAAGGCTTGGCTTGCTCATGGAGACATTCCCTAAAAGTAGGCAACGTTAGGCAATCATCGGTGGAATGATCATTAGCATTACAAATGTGACAAAAAAATTTTTGAATAGAATTCAATTGATCACTTTTTTTCATTTCTAAAGCCTCGACTTTTCTAGCTAGAGATGCATATTTGGCTTGAAGGTCATGGTCTTCCCTAAGATTATATATGCCTTTATTGGATGTCGAGGGTGAGGCTTTTGCTTAGTACCTTATAGGTGCCAACAATGTCCCAATTTTGGGCTTTGTCTGCTAATGAATCTAGGTAGTCAATTGCTTCTTCAGGGTCTTTATCTCCAAATTGTTCGTTACATACTAGCTCAACTAGTTGCCTATTTTGAGGTGTTAACCCTTCATAGAAGTGTGCAACTATTCTCCAAGTTTCAAAACTATAGTGAGAACAGGTATTAAGTAATTCTTTATACCTATCCTAACATTAGTAAAGGGTTTCTCCTTGTTTTTTAGTGAAAGTGGTGATTTGTCTTTTAAGAGAATTTGTTCTATAGGTAGGAAATTTTTTTTTTTTTTAAATTGTTGTTTCATCTCATCCCATGAACTGATGGAGCTTGACCTCAAATTTCATAGGCATGTTCTAGCTTTATCTTTTAAAGAAAAAGGAAAAAGTTTTAATCTAATGGTGTTTATGCTACAATTTGGGTCACTATAGAAGTTACACACCTCTTCAAAGATTTTTAAGTGTGAATATGGGTTCTCCATATCAAGGCCATGAAAGGTAGGTAAAAGTCATACGAAACTCGGTTTTAAATTGAAATAGATTGCATTGGGACGATAAACTATACAAGATGGTGCACTAGTCCTTACGGATTCATGAAATCTCTAAGGGTTATTGGTTGATTTTGGTCATTTTTTTGGGAACGATTGTCCCCTTCATCTGTGAACCTTTTCGCTTGATTGCCTATTATGTTTTCTAAGGAAGATTATATTTTTTCAACAAGTCTACCATTAGATGTTCATGACAAGTGTATGGTGACCTAAAAAGAGATTTTTGTTTTATTTTTAGGTCAATCACAAGCATCAAAAAGTAGTTGTACAAGGTAAGCAAGCTAACTATTATGAGGACACAATAAATTGTGTACCGTATGTATGTAATTTTGTGGATTGTAACACTGTTAATTGCTAGCACCTTGATACTTGAATGTGAGATATTGTGACTGTTCTGGAAGCCTGATATCGACCTTCTTTTATGTGACTGATTGTGAATGATGAAACGTGATTGGCATGCCAAGACCTAGGAAGTTTAGCTCTCATAGCTTGAGGGGAGGTCTGGATTCTCTAGACGAGATTCGTCCCTAGAACATCTTGATTCATACGATTTGAATACGTATATCAAGAGATATGGTCATAATACGGAGGCATGGTTAGGCTGAGTCGAAACTGCAAATGAGTTTACTTCAAGCCCATTTTTGGTCCACTAAGAGCTCGAATTTCAAGATTCTTGTGAATACAATCCTATGGATAATTTAATCATCTTTCCAAAAAATCACGATTTTAACCATTCTAATCTATAAATAGAAAGTTATGCCCATTTTATCGAACCTATAACAAAAACTAAAATTTAGATGAAGTTAATTCAAAAGATACAAAGACTACAAATATGCTTAAGTCGAGGAATTTAATGATACTATTAATTCAATATGATGAATTAAGCTCTTATTAAGCATACATATTTAAGTGTTCACCAATTTGCCATTTGCCTCTACCAAAAATAGTCAAGGAGGTCCATTCATTCTTAGGGCATGCTGGATTTTATAGGAGGTCCACAATAAATTTTAGTGTAATATCTAAACCTCTTTGTAACCTCTTAATAAAAGACACTTCTTTTGAATAGACTCAAGAATGTCAAAATGCCTTTGATAAGTTAATTGGACTTTTAACAACTACTTCAATTGTGCAATCTTCTGATTGCTCATTGCCTTTTGAAAAAATGTGTGATGCGAGCGATTATGCTGTTGGTGTTGTCTTTTGACAAAGAAGAAAAGATAAGCCTTATATGATATACTATGCAAGTAGAACTTTAAAAGATGCACAAATGAATTACACTACAACTAAAAAAGAACTACTTGCAGTAGTATTTGCATAGGACAAAGTTTGATCATATTGAATTGGTTCCCCAACTATTGTTTACACTAACCATGCTGCTATGAGATATTTAACGTCTAAACAGGATGTAAAACCCATATTGATATGGTAGATCTTATTGCCCCAAGAATTCAACATCACAATAAAGGATAGGAAATGGGCCAAAAATATTGTTGCAGATCATCTATCAAGATTGATGATAGAGACATCATTCGAAACCTCATCTATTAATTGCTCTTTCCCCAATGAATTTTTATTCTCCATTGCTACAATAGCTTGGTTTGCTAATATTGTAAATTTTCTTGCAACAGGAGAAATGCCACCTCACTAGAGTGCCCAAGACAAAAAGAAGTTTTTGACTGAGGTGAAAAATTTTTATTGGGATGATCCATATCTCTTCAAATATTGTCCTAACCAATACTTAGAAGATGAATACCCGACAATGAGGCAAGTAGTGTTATTAATTTTTGTCATTCTGAAGCATATGGGGGACACTTCTCATCAAGAAAAATAGTTGTAAAAATCATGCATTGTGGATTTTATTGGCCCACCTTATTTAAAGATGCATGTGCATTTTGTAAAACTTGTGAAAATTGTCAAAAATTGGGATCTATTGCAAAATAAAACATGATGCCTTTGAATCTCATTCTTGTTGTTGAAATTTTTTACTATTAGGGTATTGATTTTATAGGACCATTTCCACCATCATTTGGTTTTGTTTACTTTCCTGTCGTAGTAGATTATGTCTCAAAATGGGTCGAGGCAATTCAATGTCGAAAAAATGATCATAAAACAAATATCAAATTCTTGAAAAAGAATATCTTATGTCGAATTGGAATTCCTCAAGCCATTATTAGTGACGGACGGACACATTTTTGTAATAAACCATTTGAAACCTTAATGAAGAAATATGGAATCACCCATAAAGTTTGACTCCTTATCACCCATAAACAAGTGGACAAGTTGAATTAGCAAATAAGGAGATAAAACAAATTTTAGAAAAAAACAGTTAACCCAAACCGCAAAGGTTGATCCTTAAGACTTAATGATGACTTTGGCTTACCGAACTGCTTTCAAAACATCACTGGGTATGTCTCATTGTGGAGTAGTTTATGGTAAACCTTTTCACTTGCCTGTGGAACTTGAGCATAAAGCTTACTAGGCCATTAAAGCATTTAACACAAATTTGGATGATGCTTGCAAAATACGTAAACTCCAACTAAGTGAACTTGAAGAAATGAGGAGTGAGGCTTATGATAATTCTAAGATCTACAAAGAAAAAATGAAGGTTCTCCATGACAAACACGTTGTTAGAAAATCTTTTGAACCTTCACAAAAAATTCTTTTGTATGATTCAAGATTGCATTTGTTTCCTGGTAAACTTCGGTCTCGTTAGACTAGACCTTTCATTGTTACAAATGCTTTTTTTGATGGAGCTATTGAAATTGAGAAACCAAAGAATGGTAATGCTTTTAAAGTTAATGGACAACGGTTAAAACCATTCTTCGAAATTTTAATCAAAATGAAGAGTTGATTACATCGATCATTTTTAAAGATTAATTTTTCCCGGTCAAGTGATGGATATGACACTCCATGCTTTTGAAGTCAGTTTTTCAGTTCCCTAAAAACTATTGATCATTTTGTATTCATTTTCTTTTCTCTCCTTCTCTTTTCAAATAGATACCATGCTCTCAAATCTAAAAACATGTTTTCCCTCTCTTCCTCAAAATAATTTGCTTAAAATTTACAAAGTACGAGCAAAAAGACTAAGGATGTTGATGTTCAAGGGTATTCCTACTGATTTAAGATGGTTAATTGAAGCCAAGGTCCGATTATCTTGTGAATCTCCAGGCAATTTTGTTTCTCAAGTGCCAGGTTTAGGAATAAGCTTTTACGCCAAAAAGCAAAGAGCGAAAAGATTACAAGTCTGTTACAAATGTGCAAGATGGACTTGTAACTAACGTTACTGCTCTTTAGGATTTGTGTCTTATTAACTCTTGAGATGCATCCTTGTGGAATTGTGCAACGTGAAATCTTGAAACTATGAATCCAATTTCAAGAAGAGCACGCACAACGTAGTCTTGGGAATCTAACTCAAAATGACCCTGTTTGCCAGTTTATAAGAAAATTGGATGAGAAGCATATCCCTTACTCATAGAAGGTATTTAAGTCTTTTCTAGATGTAAAATCAAAGAAAGATGTGAGTCATAGTCACAACTATCTGTATATATGCGTGTACGCTGTCATTTTTTAATTTATGTCTTCATCTTTCGGTTGAATTATGCAAGCATGTTATAATTTTTATTTCTGCCATTTTTGAATTTTTATGTCTTGTTGTCAAACTTTTTCAACAAACAGTTGAGCTACCCATATAGTTGTTATCATTGCAATATCTTGTTACACTCCATAAATACAACATCTTTTGTTCATCATTTTCACACATATAATTTGAGAGTTGTTTAGACATGGAGGGAACCTCAGCTCACGGAATCCAAAAGATATGTGTATTTTGTGGATCTCGACCTGAAAAAAGTGAAGAGTTTATAGAAGCAGCAAACTATCTTGGTAGATTATTAGTTGAGAGAAAGACTCATTTGGTTTATGAGGGAGGTAGTCTCAGGTTAATAGGTTATGTGTCCATAGCTGCACTATTTGGAGGTTGTCAAGTTTTAGGTGTTATTGTAGAGCTTTGGTTATAGAAAGCATCATTGGGGAATATAGTTGGGTAGGAGTTAAGGGTCTTATCTGCGCATGAACACATGGCATACATGCTTATTAAATTGGATACCTTTAATGCTTTGCCAGGTGGGTTTGGTACGTTCGAAGAAATTTTTCAAATTGCCTCTTGGGCACAACTGAATCTCCGTTAGAAACCTATAGGCTTGTTAAATATTAGTAATTTATTTGATCCCTTATTATGTTCTGTTGATGAAGTTGTAGAACAAAATTTTATTCCACATTCGGCGTGACAGATCATTATTTCTGCCACTACTACTAATGAATTACTTGACAGATTACAAGTAGTTGATTATGAACTTGACCCAGCGACAACTCAAATTAATTGGTCAGGGGGACATAACAAAAAGTACAAAATGGATCTGACACTCTGTTCGTAATTTTCCTTCTCTTTTGTTTTGCAGCATTTTTTTTTTTGTTCACTTAAGTGTTTTTCAGGTAATTTCTTTTGAATAACTGAAGCTTCAAGTAATGTCTCCTGCTTCTTATCTCTTTATATTTAAACATTGAGGACAATGTTTCATTTGGTTGGGGGGGGGGGGGGGGGGGGGGGGGGGGGGGGAGAGGGGAGAGGGGACGGAGGGGGAGGAAAGGATAGTGGATAAAAGTATGTCTTACATATACATTTTTTCCCAAAAAAAAAAGTTAAGTAATTAGATTTAGAGTGGCTTTGTAAGGAATTCAATTTCTCTTGAGACGCATTTTGGGTTAAGAGTGGCAGTGTAAAGAATGCAATTTTGAACTCTTGAAACCCATTCTAACTGACTTGTTATTACCTAACTTGATATTATTTAGTTTTGATTTTTGAATTTTATAATGAAGTTGTCTTATTTACTTCACTTTGAATTATTCAAATCTATGAACTCTCATGACTTTATCATTTAATAAATTGTTTGCTCATGTACTCATTAAGCAAGTATTTATGAACTTTTCTTCACACACACACATACCTTGATGCATGATTATAGGTTGCAAAATGAAACGTTGCAATGTTTGAGTTCTTTTGTTTTGTTTAGGATAACAATAAAAGGAAGGGGAAAGTCAAAAAAAAAGGGAGCAAAAAAAGAAAAAAGGAAAAAAAAATAAGCAATTGTGGATAAGTTTAGTCTCGTAGTGTCACAACCCATATTGGACATATAAAATATATCATTTATAATCACTTCGGTTAAATTTGCGCTCCCGCACCAATTTTCTGTCTAGACCTCTGTAGGTCGATTCAATCTCACATAAGTGAGTTCACATTTCTCTACTCATCGCCTTTTCATGTACAATCACAATCACATAATGAGGAAGCTTCCACAGTATTAGTTACAATCACCTAGGGGAAAAGGCTTCTAATCAAGGTAGGACTTTTCATTTTACAGTCAGTTCCCATATAATAGCTCAAGGCTAGTCTGACAATCCGGGTGATACCGGGCCTATGCTACCGAATCTCGTCTAGAGAAACACATAGTCTAGACCTCCCCTCAAGCCATGGGAGTACGGAACGCTTAAGGCTAGTCTGACAATCCAGGTGATATCGGGCCCATGCTAGCGAATCTCGTATAGAGAAACACATGGTCCAGACCTCCCCTCAAGCCATGGAACAGTATGAATACATTTAGATGCCTACACTTGAAATAGTTCGAGGCTAGTCTGACAATCCAAGTGATACCGCGCCCTTTTATTTATACATTAGAATGGTGAAAATCTTGATTTGGTGAAAAGCTAATTAACTTGCCTACAAAATTGTATTTCACAAAGATAATGAAATTCAAGCATCTAATGGACCAAAAATGGGCTTGAAGGAAACTCATCTGCAGCCTCGCTCTATATTTTGACCATATCTCTCAAAATACGAATCCAAATTGTATGATTCAAGATGTTCTAGAAAGCTGAGAGAAATATCTACAACTTTTATGAAGACATGTGTATTAAAATTGTAAATATTTTGATGTCAAAATCGGTGGCCAAAGTCAGTGCGCATGATGATCCAAATTGTCAACAAGATATTTTACAATTATCCCATTGTAGCTTTACAAGTTTGCCCTTAAATTTATCTATAAATAGAGGTGAATTATAACCAATTAGGGTATCTTGGTTCTTGGCTAGGATCTCTTAACGTTATGTTTTGTTCTCTTAATATTATTAGTAAATCATTTTCTTCTTGCAATTTATTTTCTTTCTTACATAATGTCTTGCTAAATTCTCTCTTACTAAGGTGAAAGGGTGAAACCCTTGATACGAGAATAAGGATTTTCTAACCCTTTGATATGTGCTTAATAATCATAATCTTGTGTTGTTTATTATATATGTCTTATATTTATTTTCAAATCAATCTTGACACCGCTCATAAAGTGGAGATCTTAATCCATTGTAGACAATCCTTGACACATCAAATGCTTGAATCCTTTCTTGACGTTGTATAGTTCTCCCTTACTGACATAAGTCTAGTTAGGAGCCATGATTTATTATAAATATGTGGTGATTGGGACATTGGATGCTTGAACCCATTTATAAGAAGTGGTATAAATATTGGTAATGAAACAAATATAATTCATATAACTAAAATAGGCCCAGATGACATGCCTTCCAATCGGAATCTCCTTGATGTGTGGATTTCAATTAGTTATAACTGAGTTGTTTATCCTTATTTGATATATCAAGGGCGAATCCCTTAATCTTAACTTTCATTTTTATTGTGTTAATTCCACCTGCTTGTGTATTTCATTTATTGTCATTTCTTGCTTATGAAATTGTTCTTTCATTTGCTATGGTAGGTTTTACCACCTCTTATTTTTGTTTTACAGATGAATGGCCGGTTGTACGGTCTACTATCTTTACTGTTATTTGTTAATATCATTTTGTTATTTATTTGAATTATTCATATCATATTTTTTATCCTTTAGTTTGTACCGCTAAATCCCTTTCCTCGTGGATCGACCCCAATTTTGTTGGGTTTCATTACTTTAACACTCCTATACTTGGGAGATAATCCTTTTTTTAAACATGTCGGTTATCATCAATGGGCAGAATGTGCTCTTCTTGTTCTTCCAGTAGTTCTAACTGAGAGAGTTGATCAGCAACCAAATTCTCAGTGCCTTTCTTGTCCCTAAACTCTCAATCAAACTTTTGTAGTAACAGCACCCAGCGAATGAGCCTAGGCATTGCATCTTTCTTGGTCATAAGGTATTTAATAGCAGAATGATTAGTGTGCACAATGACCTTATTACCAATCAAATATGGCCTAAACTTATCGAAAGCAAATACAATAGTAAGTAACTCTTTTTCAGTTGTGGCGTAAATAAGTTGAGCTTCGTTGAGGGTGCGACTAGCATAATATATGGCATGAAAAACCTTGTTTCATCACTGCCCAAGCATTGCACCCACTGTATAGTCACTTGCATCACACATTAGCTCAAAAGGTAACTTCCAATCTGGTGCCACCACAATAGGGGTTGTCACCAACTTTGCTTTTAGAGTCTCAAAAGCTTGTAAATAGTCTTTATTAATGACAAATGGATTAATTTGGCACAAGTAAATTTGAAAGTGGTTTAGAAATCGTGGAAAAATCCTTAATGAACCTCATATAGAAACCAGCATGGCCTAAAAGAATTCTAATCTCTTTTAAAGATGTTGATGGTGGTAGTTTCCCAATTGTCTCTATTTTTGCCCTGTCAACCTCAATGCCTTTGGATGACATCTTGTGACCCAAAACTATCCCCTCTTTGACCATCAAATGACATTTTTCCTAATTTAGAACCAAATTAGTTTCTTCACACCTCTTAAGAAGTAACTTTAAGTTATCTAAGCATTGATCAAAAGTTTTCCCAAAAACAAAAAAGTCATCCATGAAAACTTCAATACTCTTCTCTATCATGTTAGAAAATATAGCCATCATGCATCTTTGAGATGTGGCTGGAGCATTGCATAACCCAAAGGGCATTTTTCTAAAGGAAAATGTACTATAAGGGCATGTGAAAGTGATCTTCCCTTGGTCTTCGAGTGCTATGGCAATTTGATTGTATCCAGAATAACCATCTGAGAAACAATATAACTCATGTCCAACCAACTTATCTAACATTTGATCAACAAAGGGTAAAGGGAAGTGGTCTTTCCTAGTGGCTTTGTTCAATTTTCTATAGTCTATGCAAATATGCCATCCAGTGACTGTGCGAGTTGGAATTAATTCGTTATTCTCATTCTTTACAACAATCATCCCTCCTTTTTTAGATACTACTTGTACTTGACTAACCCATGAACTATCTGATATAAGGTTGATTACCTCAGCATCTAACCACTTTCATACCTCAGCTCTCACAACCTCTTTCATGGTAGGGTTTAGTCTTCTTTGTGCATCAATTGATGGTTTACAATTCTCATCCATGAGAATTCTATGCATGCACATGGGAGGGCTAATTCCTCTCAAGTCGAAAAAAAACCACCCTATTGCAGTCTTATGTTCTCTCAACACTCTTAACAACTTTTCTTCTTCTACACTAGTCAACGTAGATGATATAATAACTGAAAGTGTAGATGACTCCCTAAGGTAAGCATATCTAAGATGGCTAGGTAACTGCTTCAACTTAAGAATTGGTGGTTTTTCAATAGAGGGTAAAAGTCTTGTAGGTCCCTGTCCTCAAGGCTCGTAGTATTTCCTATGATTTTGCCTAAAAGAATCCATCAAATTCATATAATCAATTACTTCACATTCGTCAAATTCATCAAATAAACAACAACATGTCAAACTAGCTTCTAATGCATCTAGAGGTAACTTTTTATGTTTCAATACCATAGAATTCATATAATCAATTCGAAAGCAATATTCAATGTCATCCGGATATTTCATGGCATTAAAAAAATTAACTATTACCTCTTCCTCTTACACACACAATCTCAACTCACCCTTTTAGACATCAATTAATGCCCTAGTTGTAGCCAAAAATGGCCTACCCAAGATAATAGGTATCTCCTTGTCGTCGTCCATATCAAGCATAATGAAATCAGCTGGGAAGATAAATTTGTCTACTTTGACCAGCATATTTTCAAGCACTCCTCTTTGATGCTTAATGGATTGATCAGCTAGTTGTAAAGAGACTATAGTTGGTCTCGCCTCACCTAGACCAAACTTTCTAAAAATAGATAAATGCATTAGATTTATGCTTGCATCCAAATCATACAATGCATTACTAAAGAAAGATTCACCAATAGAGAAAGGAATAGAGAAACTCCTTGGATTTTTAAGCTTTGGTGGCAGCTTCTTTTGCAATATGGCATTGCACTCTTCTGTTAATGCAACCATCTTACAGTCCTCTAGCTTCCTCTTCTTTGAGAGTATATCTTTCATAAACTTGACATAACTTGGCATTTGCCCTAAGGCCTCCACAAAAGGGATATCGATATATAATTTCTTGAATACCTGCAAAAACCTACAGAATTGTTTGGCAAGCTTACCCTTTTGTAGCCTTTGAGGAAAAGGAACTTTAGGTACTAGTTCTTGAATAGGCAATGGTGTGGTTTGAACTTCTTCATCTACAGTCTTCAATGGTGGTATGGGGATAACAACTAATTCTTCTTCTGCCTTCTCCTTTGGTTTCTCGACTTTAATTCATAGGTTCTTCCAATTCCTTACTACTCCTTAAAGTAATAGCTTTGTAATGTTCTTTTGGGTTCGCTTCAATAGTACTAGGTGAATTACCTTGTATTCTTTCACCCACCATATTGGCTAATTGACTAACTTGAGTTTCTAAGCTTCTAATTTGGGTTGATTGGGTTTGAAAGTAGTTTTGAGTTCAGCCACCAATTGAACAATTCTTTTCATGAACCTAGTTATGGTTGTTGATAGTTGGACCAAAGCTTCTTTTAGGGATGGTTTCTTTTCTTGCTGAGTGGTTATTGAGGAGGTTTCCGGGTGTTTTGGTTACCCTAAGAGAAATTTGGATGATTTCTTCAACCTAGTTTATAGTTATTACTATAGGGGTTATTCCTAAGTCGATTATAATCAACATAAATGGCTTGCTCAGCTTGTCCCAAGAATGGGCTCCCTTCCTCATACCTATCACTAGGATGGTTACTTTGACAATGTTCACACACACCTATTGGCATATGAATGGCATTGGTTGACATAGTGTGATTTTGTAATTATTTAGACAAGCCAGCCATTTGTGCTTTTAAGGAATCTATCCCATCTAAGTTGTGAACCCCAGCCATCTTTTTGGATGTAGTTCTTTTACCACTCCATTGGTAGTTATTCATAGCCATCTCTTCGATTAAATCATATGCCTCATCTTGTGTTTTCTTCATAAAAGTTCCTCCAGAAGCAACACCTATCTACGTTCTTGTTAAATGTCCCAAACCATTGTAGAATGTTTGTACCTGCATCCATTTGGCCAAACCGTGATGAGGACACTTTCTAAGCAATTCCTCAAACATCTACCATGTATTCTATAGAGATTCCCCATCATATTGTGCAAAATTGGAGATCTTTGTTTGTAATTTTACTATTTTTTATGGTGGGAAAAACTTTGTAAGGATTTCTAAGCCAAATCTTTTTAAGCAGTGATAGAACCTGCAGGCAGAGAATTTAACCAACTCTTAGCGCTATCTTTTAATGAAGAGAGAAACAAGAACAGTCTAATAACATCATCAGAGCTCTATTAAACTTGAACGTATCACAAATTTCAATAAAATTAGTAATATGAGCATTAGGATCCTCATTAGGTGGTTCGCATAATGGAGATGATTGAATCATCTGTAAGGTAGCTGGCTTGATCTTGAAGGTGTTTGCTTGAATGGCTAACTTCCTTATTGCTTGATGAATTCCCATCACTGTAGGGAGAGTGTAATCCATAAGTCTTGTATTAGCTGCAGCTGCAGCTCCATCTCCGTTTCCTTCCATATTGTCAGCCATCACGATTGTTTGTTTAGACTTTTCATGTTTCTTCTTTCTATTCTTTCGACAGGTATGTTCTATCATAGAATCCAAGGGCAATAGATCTTTGTCTCCAAACTTTTGCATGCACATGCCAATATCAAAACAAAGCAAAATTTAAGTAAAACAAAAAAATAAAATAAAATTGAAACTAAAACTGAGTTATTTAGTTTAATATTAATAAAAATAATCCCTGGCAACAGCGCCAAAAAATTATTATGCAAAATCCGCAAGTACATAGAATCATAACAAGTAATATAATGATGAATGAGTATCATTCCCATGAGGATTGGTTATTAACTACAAAACTTAATCTAACTATGATTTTATTTGAATAATGAAATTTTAATGGCAAATCTAAAAGAATTAACTAACTAAATAACTAGATAAAAATTAACAATAATAACTAATGTTTAAATTAATTTGAGAAGAATCCAATGAATTAAAATCTAGGATATCAGGATTCACCTAAGTTGTCCACTCTATTATTTCAATCCAAATTAATTAATGTTTATCATCTTGTTGATAACCAATTTCTCTAAAGTATTTGCTATTCTTTCTTGAGCAATAACAATGTGTAATTATAGGGAGAATCACATCTCTATCTCATCTAACAACCTATAATTATCCATTAAGTATAATAAATCATACATAGTTGCATAACTCACAATCATATCTCTATCTCAAGTGAATTCATGATAAATTATTCAATGACTAATATAAATCAACTTCTCAATCTAATTTATATCTCAATTAATGGAATAGTTGGCCAGACAATCACAAGCATTAAACATATGAATAATTCACTCAACAAGGATTGCATAAACAACAATATATTGAATTGAAATAATTAGAGTATCAACTTGGCTACATCCTAACCTAGGAAATGAAATTTGGTTCATAATGTAAAGAAAAACAGCACAAAATCGAATTGAAATCATTGAATACAAAGAAGGAAGAAAGAACTTGAAATTCTGAATATTCCTTGAAGATTCAAACTTGATTTGCACCTCCAAGAGTTGTAGTCCACTTTCTTAGCCTCCAAAGCACCTCCAATGACTTCTCTCTTACCATAGGAAAGACCTAAAATACACCTATTTATACTTTTTGTGAGAAAGAATCTGAATCCTAATTGAAATAGGACTTCTAAATTTTTCTACATACAAACTCGCGTAGGAGTGCTGCTGAAGTTGCATAGGAGCGCAATGTCTCAGATTCCTGGTCTATTTTGCAAGAACTTGCGCTATGGCACCACCCATCTTGCGCTGGAGCGCCGCTTCTCTCGTTCTGAAATCTTGAAATTTTCTTCTTTTAAGCCCTTTAACTCCTATTTGTGTTGTGCTTCATTACAAATCAAATTGGATTCAAAAAAATTTGTAATTAACCTTATTAGCATATGATTTTCCTCTTATTTTACTCAATGCTAATCAAAAATTAAATTTAAGGTTATTGAATTAGTGAATAAATTAACTAATATTAAACTAAATCATTCAATTTTAGTTTGAATTTTATTTTCTATTTTCTTTAAATTTTTTTGCTTTGTTTTTGGATATTGTCAGTTGCATGCGAAAGTTTGGAGCAAAGATCTATTGCCTTTGGATTATGAGATAGAACGAATCTATCGGAAGAATACAAAGGAGAAGCGCAAAAAATCCAAACAAGTAATTGCAATGGCTGAAGAAAACAGAGAGGAAGCTACAGCTGCAGCTAATACAAGACTTATGAATTTCACTCTCCTTATAGTGACAGGAATTCATCAAGCAATAAGGAAGCCAGCTATTCAAGCAAATACTTTTGAGACAAAGCCAACTACCTTGTAGATGATTCAATCATCACCATTCAGTGGATTACCTAATGAGGATCCTAATACTCTGAAGGGAAGGAGTCAATTGCAATCACTACACCACCTTTAGAAATAATTGAAAAGGAAGTACCAAAAGCAATACTATTACCTCCTCAAGAACCAGTAGTTAAGGTACCATTTCCTCAAAGGCTATGAAAGAATAAACTTGACAAGCAATTTACTGGGATTCTAGAAGTTTGCAAGAAGCTACATATCAACATCCCATTCACTGAAACTTTGAAGCAAATGCCTAGTTATGTCAAGTTCATGAAAGACATTGTCTAGGAAGAGGAAACTAGAGGATTATCAAACTATTACACTTACTGAGTGGTGCAATGCTATTTTAAAAAGAAATTGCCACCTAAACTTAAGGATCCAAGGAGTTTTTCTATTCCTTGTTCTTTTGGTGACTCTTTCTTCACTAATGCTTTATGTGATCTAGGTGCAAGTATTAATTTGATGCCTTTGTTTGTTTTCAGAAACTTGGCCTAGGTGAAGCACAACCTACTACAGTCTCCTTGCAATTAGTTAATCACTTAACTAGGCATCCACGAGGGGTTACTGAAGATGTTCTAGTTGAAGTAGATAAATTTATCTTCCCATCTGATTTTATAGTTTTGGACATGGAGGAAGACAAGGAAATTCCAATCTTTCCTTGAAGGCCATTTTTAGCAACTGGGAGAGCTTTGATAGTTGTTCAAAAGGTGAGTTAACATTGAGATTGCAAGAAGAAGAGGTAATTTTCAAGAATATAGAAATTTATTTTTTTTTTAAAAAAATCTTGTAGATAAATATAAATTAAATAACTTAAATAAATATTTGTCAATAGTGTGTACTCATATAAATTTTAAAAGAATAAAAGACACTTCATATTTTTTAAACAAAGTATCAACTCTCAAACTAAACTATAAAAATGAAGTATGATTATAAAGACTGAAAAGATTAACAAAAGATAATATATTATACAAACTTTTTAAGTTAAATCTTCAATTATGTTTCTTTTGATGAATAAAAATACATCATTTGCTAAGATAAGAGATAAGTAAAATATTAAAAAATATTTAATTAGTTAAATTAAATAACATAGTGATTTTTGAGTATCTTACATGATATGGTAATTCTTTTATCATTAAGAAAACTATGAACATGGAAGGACCCAAAGAAATTTTATCATAAAAAGCTTAAGATTTAAGGTTTATTATGAAATTTGTAAACATCTGAGGAGCCCAAAGTAGTTTTCATCACATAATCCTTTCCTACATAAGGGTCATTCAAGAATTTTTTTAAAACTTGGAGGCACCCCTACACAGACGAATCGTACCTAAAACTGAGAGCTAGAAACTATTACTTACTTGTTGTCTTTCTCACGAAAACAAACTTGAACGTAATATAATAAATATATATATAATAAAACTCTAATTACAATGCTAATAAATTTTTTTTAACATATCTATTACAACCTTAATGGAAATACTAGGTACATCCTTACACCATCACGTGACTTGACCTCAAACTTGCTAACTAGATCACATCCTGCTTCCACTTGGGTGGGGAAAAGTTTTAAAAGAAAATGGATGACTATAAAAATCAGTGAGTAGTGATAGAGTTATATTAGTAAAACCAATTTCTTAAGAAATACATTACATTATTATAAAATAAAATCTTTGCTCTATTGAAAATTTGTATAAAAGCTTCTAATAATTGGGACAAAATAAGTAAAATATCATCAAATATTTTCTAAAACTTTAGAATTAATAGGTTATTAAATAACTATGTTCTGCAAGTAATTCTCTTGTTGTCTATACTTAAAACAATAAAAGAATGTAGCTCTCAATCGCATAAAACAACTCTCATGATAAGCATGCTAAAACATTTGTTCAAATGCTGTTTGAAATGTAAGACATGTTTTTCATTAAAATCCTCTTTTATGTAACTTTTATAAAATAACACTTACTCATGAGAAGGAATAAACTATCATCTAATACTATTTTCTAAAGATTAATTTATTAAAAAAAACATATGCAAATTTCCTAAAAGTGCTTGTTTTCTTAAGCTAATTCATATAAACATTTTTAAAACACTTTTGATACACTAAACAAGTGCCCTAAAAGCTAACTTGTAGTACCTGGCGAGATCTAACATCGAGCAGGCAAAGCTATCTGATAACTGATAAACTGATCATACCTAGTGAGATCTAACATTGCATTGGCCTAATAATCTGGTGATACCTTACGGACTAAGATCCCACAAGCAGAGCTATTTAGAACTAGTTATACGCATGCATAAAACTACCCCCAAAGGGCTAAGCGTCCAGATCACATGACCTAAAACCTCTATATGTGTCTAAATGGGTCCCAAAGATCTCTATTTGTATCACTGTCTTAGTGAATCTACTGCTTGAGTCTAGGTACTAGCTTTGGATATCCTAACTGAATTTTTCTTATTTTTTGCTAAAACTAATTTTCAAAACAACTTCATATGCTAAAACATTGTTTTTCATGCAACTTTATCAAACACTGAAAATTTTATGCAATCTAAAGCTGAAAATGCTTGAATCATTAAAATCAATGATAAACATCTAAAAAGCATTTCAAAAACTTCAAGAAACTTTTGAACAAAATGCTAGAATGGTTACAAATATCATTATTAACGCCACTTTTCTAATATTGTAAAAATATCTCTCTTGAATTAACTATAAAGCCTTTGAACATACTAAATAATTTAAACATAAAATCTAAGTTTTCCTTTCCTTATATCTTTGCCCGGAAATATTTCGAAAACTAACTTTGAATAGGACTTAAAGTAATCGTAACAAATAGTTCTACATTGAATTTCTAGAATCCTATTAAGAAACTACTTTGAATACTTCTAAGTTTTCTAAAATATCATAGTAATTGTTTCCAAGAAAACCTAATAAAAATCATTAAATAAATAACTAACTATACTTCTCAGCTCATCTAGAAAATAAATTTGCTATCCACTTTAAAAGCTTTCTAACATGTATATAAAAAAATAGTATTTAAAACTCATTTATAATTTATGAATGAAAACATGTATTTACACTCACAAATTTGGTTGCATAACATGATTAGCTTGACGTAGATCCAAAATCACCACTCCATCTAGATCGTCGTCTCCTTCAACATTTAAACTAAATCCTCTTCGTCCTGACATTAGAAAATAACTCATTGTGTCATACTTTCCACTCATAATCAACTTGAATACTTATGGTTTGCTAATAACCAACTTCAAGACATACTAAAATCAATGTTAATCAGCTCCATTTTTGGACTTCTAAAACAAAGTATTGCTGGTTCTTTGATTTTTAATAAATAATTTACTCATTCAAATGATCTAAAATTTTACACAGGCCATACATAACCAACATCATGTAAAATTTCATAGTGTTCTAAGTTCATTAGGTACCTCAAAGATTTCATGTTTTCAAATAGAACAATTCTGTAAATCAGTTTCCAAAAGTGATCTCTCTCTATTCAAAAATATATAACAATTAATGGTTAATTCCTAAAATCACAAAACTTAATAGATTTAGACTAGACACAAATTGAAACAAATATACAAAATTTTATAATTTTATGAGGCCTCCAGGCACCTCAAATAATTTTTATAATCAAATCTCTTGCAGAAAGCTGAAAATTCCAGCATTGAGCAATAAACTTCGAAAAGTCATGAAAAGTTGCATACTCAACATTTTTCTGTGAAACCAATTTTAATGAAACTCGAGAGATGTCTATTTTAACATATGTAAGCTTGAGAATCAAATTTAAAGCGAATCAATTGCAGAAATTTTGAAAATATCTATTGTTCACAGTAACCCTGGATTTTCATCACTATCATCAACACTAACATTTCTACCCATAAACTTGATGTACATCATGAGAAGGATAAAATACCTTGAATAGGACTTCCAATTGCATCTTTGATCTGCCTTCTCTTTCTACCTTCTCTCTCAAGAGTTTCCCACCCTTGCTAACATTCCTTCCCTTAGATTTTCTTTAATAAAACAAGTAATAACTACACTATATGTAGCTTAGAAACTATAAAACTCACCTGATTTATCCTCTTCAAAAGCCTTATATGAGCCCCTTCACCCTTCTTCCTGCCCCTCTCTCTTTTCTCTATTTGTTTCATTTTTTTTTCATTTGCATATATAATTATAAAAGGGCTGGGGTTATGGGCTCGACCGCTTTCATAAAAAAAACGTGGGCTTAGGCTATTTCATCTAAATCCCACAAGAGAGGTTTTACACCCAGTCGTGCCCCCCACCCCTTAACAAGGCCATAACATAGTTCTGCCCCTATATATGGTAATATGTAGGTTTCCATGAGGTAAGGTTCATCATAAATATGGTGCACTCAATCTATTTGAAGATGTGTTTCTGTAATCAAAAGACATGGAGGTAGTTAGCGTAAACAATTGCTAGTTGGTTATTAGCAGCTATAGTCAATTTGTAAGAGAACATCTATATTGGTTGTTGAACAGTACTGTTATATAAATATTGCACTTTGTTCACCGTAAATGATTATCCAAATTACATAACTCAAGTTTACCCAGATCTATTTGTACCCAATAGCCTTACATCAAGTTGTGTGATTTCCTACAAAATTCTTCAATATACAATCTGTATTTCAAACTTCGACGTGGCACAAATTTAATAGAAAACTAAGGTGGTGTTTATTTCAATCACTTAACATATTTTAGATTTAAACACTTTTTTAGGACTTAATTTATACTACTTAATAGGATATTTGTTTGCTCTTTGACATATCACTTAAAAAAAGTGGTAAGAAAATATTTTAAATTTAATGTGACTTTTTACACTTGTTAAAATATAAAATGTTTATATTATTTTATTATAAATCATTTAAAAATTAAATATTTAATAAAATTAACCCAAAATTTTCATTTAAATAGTTAATGTTATATTTGTTACAATCCTTTAAAAAATAAATATTTAATAAAATTAAATCAAAATTCTTTTTCATTTAACTATTTAATATTATATTTTTTTACAATGCTTTAAAAATTAAACAATTAATAAAATTAAATGAAAAGTATCAATAATTATACACTTAATATTTATAAATTATATTTTTTAATTACTAAATTTATTTTTCATTGTAATTAATTTTATTTGATTTAAACTTATTCTTTTTCAATTATTAACCAACTTTTCTTTAAATTAGTTATTTTAACTAAAATACATTAATAAAAATAAGAAAATAATATAAATACTATATAAACAAATCAAGACCATAATTAATGATGAATTTAATTTATTGATATTAAATAGCAATTATTTAATAAAATTTATATAATCTTAAAATTTACAAAATTTGTTACGAAGCTTCTTTGCTTCAAAAACTGCATACAAAATTCCTTAACAAATACTCCATTCTGAGATGATCCTCCATGCTTGAACAAGGTGAACCAGTCTTGAGCATCAAATGCATCATCTTGATAACAGAAGTTGCATTATCCATGCACATAGCTCCCTCTTCAGAGCAGAAAAAATAGGTCCCAAATGGCCAAAATAAACTTCTAACAAACACTTCTTCGGCTTGTGAAGCCACCCCGACACAAAGCCAAAAATATTAGCCTTTTCTCCAATGTGCAAATCCTTTTCTCAAATATTTCAGAAAATATTTTACATCAAATTGCATCATTCTTGGAAGGATAAAAAAGTTAACACATGATTCATACACAATTGGCATATCAATAAAATATCTTTAGAAATAAATGAGGCAGATCTGGCTCCTGTCTCAGTTAGATCAAGCTTGTCATAAACATGACAAGCTATTCACATGCTATTTGATTATAAAGGTTTATATAATGTTAAGATTCTTAAACATGCTTTTAACATAAGATTTTATAACTATTATATTTGAACGTAGTTACTGGAAACTTCACAGTTTATTGACTAATATTTTTATAATGCCATGAGTAAGTAATATTTATTAAATTAATACAGTTTTCAATGATCCTAATATAATATTTTATGTCTTTAACTAAAATTTGTTGCTTTCTGATACATTTTTATTAAGTGTAAAAAATGTAATGTTGGATGAATATGATAAACTAACTTAATGCGTTTCTCTCTGGCTAATACAGCCTATCCCACTTGAAAGATTCTTGATTAGAATAAAACTCTGATTGCACGATAGAACTGCCAACGTCTTTTTTTTTATAATGTACAAATGTTTCATATGAAGCTTTTGAAAAATAAAATAATTAAGGCTACCGAAAAATTCGGGATTTAAATTAGATAATAAATCCATCCATGTTTCAGAAATAATTTCTCACCAGAATTTGTTTTTAGTCAAAATACAATATTTTTAATTCACTTCCATTTTTATAAATATTTATTTTGAGAAGTTGTTCAAATAACCTCATATTCTGGACAGCTAATTTGAGAGCAATTGTTTTTCATTATGTTGGGTGTGCAACCAAAGTCCCACATTAATTGGCTAGACATGGGGAAGATCATGGGCACATAAGTGTGGATAAGCATTCCATTGGTATGAGGCCTTTTGGGTAGAATCCAAAAGCAAATCCATAAAGGCTTGGGCCCCAAGTAGACAATATCATACCAATGTGGAGTTTTAGGAGGTCCATGCTAACCCAATAAGTGGTATCAGAGCCTAGGCCCAGACTTAGCCAGGAGAATACGTGATAAAAATTCTTAGACCCAAACAAAGGTGGTGAGGCCCCGGATCCGTGGTTGAGCTCTATTTGGTAACAGGGACAAGGATAGAGCAAGCTCTCGAGGTAGGAGGTAGTCAAGGCCTCGATGAAGCAGATGGATGGCTCTCGAGGTAGACAAAGGCCTCGATGAAGCAAACGAATGAATGATCATTTGAGGGGAGCCTCGGAAAAAGAAAAAAAACATACAAAATAGTATGGTCCTTTGTTTGAGAGGGGGATTGTTGGGTGTGCAACCAAAGTCCCACATTGGCTAAACATGGGGAAGATCATGGACATATAGGTGTGGACAAGCACTCCCTTTTGGGTAGAATCCAAAAGCAAATCCATGAGAGCTTGGGCCCAAAGTGGACAATATCATACCAATATGGAGTTTTGGGAGGTCCATGGTAACCCAGCACATTAGAAACGAATACTTTATAAAACTGAACAATTTGTAGGCATGAATATGAATATAAAAGAAGATCAAGATCAAAATCCAAAACAAATACAAAGTTTAGAAGAATTTCTCAGCTCCCATAATCGATTGAAGAAAAATAGTTTGAGCCCAACTTATAATCAAATTAAAACAGAAAATGCTTCTTGATAATCAAATTTTTGTAGTTTCTCATTATATAGATAACGGTTTGGAGTAGAAACATCTCCTATGCCAAACATTATAGTTACAGATTACATTCCAAGAAATTGCACTACATATGGCGTCAATGAGCCAAGTCTTCTTTTCCATATTTTTTATAGCTATCATTTGTCCATTTATTCAATTTTTTTTTTCACTCTTGACATGATCTGAAGTGCCTTATATATCTCTGGTTTTATGTCAACTTTATTGTAGGTAAATAGATGGTGCATGTGTTATCGGTTAATTTTGTATATATTGTTTTTGTTTTGGTTCAGGTTTTTATCTCTTCTTGAATATCTAGTACTTCTTTTTAATATATTTTTACAGGGCTTCCCAAAAAAAAAATACTAACAAAAAATAAAAGAAAAGAAAATCATACATGTAGCTTCAATAAACTTCCGACAAGAAAGGAAAAAAAAAAAAAAAAACTAGTATCCTTGACTTTTAGAGAGATACCAGAGTATAATTAACTATGTAATCACAAAACTATGCAGCGGCTGTAGCGTACTTCTCTCTCAAACAATTAAAAGCATAAAAGGTAAGTTTTTCTATCAAATGTTTGTTATTAGTCCAAAATAGAACTAAGCAATTTAATAATTTCTTTCGTATAAAGTTTGTATCTCGATTTTTTATATATGTGTATCACAGGTAATGAATATTGATCTAGAGGCGCTATTATATACAAT
This sequence comes from Boswellia sacra, assembly GCA_013180625.2. NCBI lineage: Eukaryota > Viridiplantae > Streptophyta > Magnoliopsida > Sapindales > Burseraceae > Boswellia > Boswellia sacra. Next base: position 62,830 of record SNVD02004929.1, read on the forward strand.
TTAACATATATATTATTTCATCATTGATCACGTGGCAATTTGAAAAGGATAATATGATTTAGATATAAAAATCAAGATAGAAACTTGAGTAAGTATAAAGTATATCATTTAGATCCTGTTTGATCCCTTTTACGTCAGGAAACCACATTATTTCATGAACACACAAGAATCTCAAAAGCACACATTACAAACTTGAGAAGTATATCATTTAGACCCTGTTTGGTCTCTTTTACGTGAGGAAACCACATTATTTCAATGAACACATACAAGAATCTTAAAAGCGCACATTACAAACTTCAGAAGTATATTATTTAGTCCCTGTTTGTCCCTTTCATGCGAGGAAACCACATCATTCAAACCTTTTTACTTTTACAGGTCCTTCTTAGACTCCGTTGTTTTCCCTTCGCTGCAGAAAAGAGTAAGCTTTTTTCGCTGGAAGAGAGAAGAACTACGATAGGTGGAACGATATAAATCAACGAAGAGACGCCAGTGTAGACTAACGAACAAGAAGACAGGAATTGCAGCACTTCCAGCAAGAAATATAGCATGCCATAGCTTTCCATCTTTGAAGATAATGAAAAAGGTTGCACAAAAGACTATCATCATTGATATTATGGATAAGAAAAGTGTAAGGATTCCTATAAGCAACTTTGTGGGCAGCCACCATATGAAATCTTTTTCTGCGTATCGGGATGTGAGAATTGATAAGAAGGTTAGTATGGAACAGGAGGATGATACCAGCGATATTGCATCAGCTATGGCAAAAACTGAGAAGGAAGCTTTTCGAACGAAATTAGGAGTCCCCGTTTCTTCTTCAGTGGCTCCTGGTACAGTGAAAGCCGCGGCAAAAACGACGGTGGCTATAAGTGCTGCCACAACCATGCATGATTGTGCAGTTTCCTTCATCCATTTCTCCCCCTCCTCTTTTAAATTTTTGTGTGCCTCAGTAAATAATGCTCTAGGAGTTTTTCCTTCCTCATTTTTAGCTTTAGCATCAACTGGATGAATGACTTTGTTCACTTCCTACAATATTTAACATTACAAAATCTTCTAAATTAAGGAAACAAATATCAATTTTTTTCTACACAAGAATAGTCTAAATGTTTACCTCAAACCACAGGAACTCTCGCTGGAGTTGAAGAGCTGCTCCTGATACAGTATTGAGCTGATCTGATGGTGCCATCATGGCCGCCAAATGCAAGATATTGTTCCCTTTACCATCTTTGTACGGAGTAATCAAATCTTTAATTGATCCTACCTCGTGTATGAGACTAAAAATATCATTATGACGATGTAAAACGGCATGATGGAATATGCTGTACTCACTTTCATCAACTTTCAGTATCAGATCAGGATATTGACGGATAAGAATAGTCAAAAACTCCATGTTTCCTTGGTCTGCGGCAACAAATATAAGTCTCCAAGGAAAGCAAATAAGTTTGGAAACCTCGAAATCATTGCAATTTGAAATAATTTCTCCCCAAAGGAGTTTGATGAGTTCAAGGGCTTGCGGGGACAGCTTTGTGTGCCGGGACTGGTAGATATCTGAAACTTTTAAGTTCGGTTGAGCCAACTTTAGAACTTAATTTGGGAAAATAATTTTGGGTGAGACAATAATCAGAATAGGAATTTCAGTTCATTCGAAATAGATAGACGCATATGTACATAGTAGGAAAAGCAGACAAATGAGTAGATAACTCTACATCTAAAGTAAACTCATGATTTGGGCACTTAGTTTTATTCTAATTAATATGCTGGCCGAGTTACTCCCGTATGACTTAAGGATGTAATTTCTGCGGTAAACTACCATGCTAAAAATGAATTCAAATTGTAAAGAAATATGAATCTTTTATTAACATGCTAAAAACTAATTCACATATATGCGGGTGTATATTATATAGCCCAATACAAGAAGGTTATTTGGTAGTGTGCAAAGTTACCAAATATTAAAGCCATTATGCCTTTAACTTTGTGAAAGCAAAAAGAAAACTAGAATAAAATTCAAAATTGTGATTTCATGAATTCAAAGTCACGTTAATTAATAATAAAAAAAACGATTACCAGATTGTAGTTATAATGTCGTCATGATTTACTCTATTAAAAAAAACAAAAACAAACAAACAAACAACAGCAACAACAAGAAGAACTCGTACCAAATCCGCTTTGGGGACGATATCTCATGGGGCCTCAAACCGATATACAAAATTTCACATCTATCAACTATTATAGGCCATCACCAAAATAATTGTTTTTATTTTTTATTTGATGAATCATCAATGGCACAACAGAATAAATACACATTCTCTGCTCACTACATCGGTTAATGAGACAAAAGAACCTTGTATTCTAAATTAAATTTCAAGCAATTTGTCGTAATATTTTTCTGAGATTTCGGAGACTTTGAAAATTGCATGTGAAAACACATTTCTGCCTTTTGGAATAAATATTGATTCCCAAAATAAGTGATAAAGAATACCTATCACTCCACTTTCACCTAATAAATTAGAATCAAATTATTTCATAATACATTTTGAACATAGATACTTGAACTAATTAGATTTTGTATATTGTTTCTGATGCAGAAGTTAAAGAAAAAGATAAATTGAACAAAAGTTCAAGATTTGATTAATTGATAATAATGGGAATTCATTACAGAGTTAGGATAAATTAAACCTTATATAGGCTAAATAATCCAAGTAGTTATAAAACAAGTAAAGCTGGAATATGAAAATAAAATCCTACAAAAAACTAAAATATCTTAAAATATTAAAATCCTAATTATACTCAAATATATTTAAAACAAGAAATTCTAAAATGACTGATTTAATCCTAAAAACAAATAAAACTCAAAATAGACAACTAATAATTTTCCTAAAAATAAAATCATCTAGAGTTGTCCTACATCAGTTCCCCTTCTTGAAAAGAACTCGTCCTCGAGTTTGTATATCTGAAAGATGAAATTTGATGTCGATTAGCAAGTTATCTCTTTTTTTCTTCACTCAAGTCTCCAGGAACACACATGAATCCATAAGGTTTCATCTTTACATTGATCCTCGCTAGACTAGACTTCACAAGATAAATCTTTGAAGCATACCACCAATCTTTTATTTTTGAATCCTAAACCTTCTTTTTTTGATCTTGCTTCATAGCCATCATCTCATAATGCTCTTCATTGATAAAAGGATTAAATACCACAACATATTGCTCATTCATATATTGCCTATTTTCCTCTTCTTAGAAAAAACTCATCCTCGAGTTTGCTTGGAATAATTCCTCTACTGCGGGTTCAAAAAACAAATTTGAAGACAAATGGACCAAGTTGAAATTTGGTAGGGTTTTCTGGAAAAAAAAAAGTGGTAGGGGTCAAATGATAATCCCAAAAATCTGGATCAGTTTGATATTTTCCCGGTGAAGGAGCATATTGATATTCTGCTTCTAAAGGACTAGAATGATTTTTGCCATCAAATGGGTATGTTTGATAGTTTTTGTCATAGGGGCTTGTCTGATTTTCCATAGCTGGGGGCTAATTGGAATTTTCCATCCAAGTCGTGAACGAATTGATTTCCAAGCAAAGAACTCGACACCACTTAGGGTTTATAGATCGGCTTACTCTGATTTAATGTGAGGGTGGTCACTACTAACTTGTTGATTTTCATTGTTTCCACAATGGATGACAATTGCTCCTTTTGTGGTAGCGATTGCGATGGTTTCTGGTTATCTTGGTTAGCATCAATCTTGGATTCATTATCTATGATGACTAGCAAATCTTCCTATTAGGGTGGTATCATTTCACTTGTTGGCAGTCGTGGTTGTTAATTGTAAAGCCTCATCGTTAACACACTTTTTTCGAGAGGTCCTACCGCAATTGGACATTGGTGAAAAACTTTGATCTCCATATTTCGATCAACTTGTAATGGAGGTGAGGTTTCACTCTTCGTTTGACAATGAATTACATTGTTGTCAATTGACAAAGGTGGCCCATCTTTTTCATGAATTACTGCAACTATTTTTTAATCTTCTACAAATTTTTCTTCACAACTCTCGTCAACTGTTTTCGAATTTTCTATCAATTTTTGTACACAGCTCTCTTCACTTATCATCTCAAAAATCTCTTGTTTTTCTTCTTCAATTTTATTTTCAAAAGATTCAAGCTTGTTATACTTACCAGTGACTCTATCATCTGATCCGTTGAACCTATGCTGGATTTTTGCAATTGTATTTTGACCATTGGCGTAGGTACATGAGCCTCTATCTCTTCATTCGCCTATGCCTTCGTTCAATCTTTCCGTTCCTTCCAATCCTTAACTCATCCAATAGCCGAGATATTTCATTTTATTGGTTGTATAAGGGTTGGAAAGCTGCCATGATAGGACTATCTATCAGGGCCTTAGTTCTCTGATCAATGTCATGAGAACCATCACCTACCGAGTCGTCATGTACCATGGAAGACAAGTGATTTTGGCTCTGATACCAAATTTGATGCAAAAGTGAAAGAAAAAGATAAATTGAACAAAGTTCAAAATTTGATTAATTGATAATAATGAGAATTTATTACAAAGTTAGGATAAATTACCCTTACATAGGCTAAATAATTCTAATACTTGTAAAACAAGTAAAACTAGAATAGGAAAATAAAATCCCACAAAAACTAAAAATCCTAAAATATTAAAATTCCAATTAGACACAAATATATGTAAAATAAGAAATTCTAATATGACTAGGAAAACAATTGATTTAATCCTAAAACAAATAAAATTCAAAATAGACAACTAATAATTTTCCTAAAAATAAAATAACCCAAAGTTGTTCTACATCAGTTTCACTCCGTATTAAGAAGTTCCTGTTTTCGTAATATGAAGTTCTTAGATAATATCAATCCTTTTAGATAAATTCCTTTATATAAATTGGGTCTTATTTATCAATGCTCTCGGATAATGCCCTGATATCCATTAGGTCTTATATATCAAATTTAAACACTAAAGAAAATTTCAACAGCAGGTTTACGAAAATTGTAATTGTTTGACACAAAATAAGAAGAATGGAAACAGACTAGTGTAATTAAGTGTAAAAATTTTATCCACTCCTAAATCACCATTGTCAGATATAAGTGGAGGGTGAGAGGAAAAAAATAAATAAATCAATAATCAAGGCATGCATGCTGAAAGTTCAAAAGATTGGAGATCGAGGACTAACATGGGTTCCAGCATCTCTTCCAAATTCCTTGCTGATTTGGATTGGCTAGCTTAGAACGATTCACAGGCATTCGAGCTAAGGCGTGCAATGCTGTGATCTTTTCTTTCTTATTACGAGCAAAGGCTAACTTCTTGTGATCCTTCAACAAACCCAGCGCAATGTCTTGGAACATGGTAAACAGAATATCTTAGATATACTGTACATCTGCTTGATTTAAAATAATAACAAACAAAATTTATGGTGAAAATATTTCTCAGTTTTAAATTATGTTGGTTCCGACCCCCGTTTATTGTATCTTAAATGGAGAAGGCTACATTACTTTCAATAGGCTAAAAAATTTTTTCCGGACTTTCATACATATACGATAGTCTACGAAGGGTTCTTTTGACTTATTCCCTTGGTGGGAAATCACACTGCAGTACTGCTTCTTTGGCAGAACCTTTTGGAGTAAAAATCCATAATATATAGAATAATACTACATGTGTGAACAAAATCTGAGTGGCAGAGTGTCATTGATCTACAAAAACTTAAAATAATAATGTGGAACATAAGTTGTACATATAAGTACCCCACATGTTTACATTGAAATTAAGATAAGATAACTTGTAAACTGCCCATAATCCTATCTCCTATTTTTCTCTAAGTAAACAGTATAGTAGAGTAAGGTAGTGATAATCTAAATCACGATATTAAATTTTATATTAAAATCAACTTTCTTAACGGTAGGAAGTAATAAGATAACTTGAACAATTATATCTGGAGGTTTGTTGTTTGCTTAGAAAGGTTTTACACCATTCTCTTTGTCCAAAATATAATTAAAAACACATTTTGAACTATGGAATTGATGGGAAACCTTGATTAAATTATCACATACACATATATGAGGTTGTCAGTGGAATTGGGATCCTCATAAATCCTCAAATAAAGAAATTAGACCCTACAGCAATTAGTAGATTTTTCACTGGCTATGCAATGAACTCTAAGGATTTCAATTTTATTTTCCTGCAAACACTACTAGAATAATGAGAGGCTAGAAATGCCAAATTTCTTGAAAATTCACAGTTCAATAGGAGTGTTTCTTTTCAAAAGATCTAAAGAAACATTGGTTTTAATTAGTTCAGTTTCCTATAAATAATAACCTTTTCATTACTTTTCAGTGAAATCAATCGAAAATCATAGAAGAGAAACCAATACAATGGCAACCGATTCAAGTGTAATCAACCCATGAGGAGCAAGCTCAAACTGAACCTACTATTGAAACTCACAAATCAATGGTACAATAGCTTTTTGGAGATCTTCAAGAGAAGGAAAATCAACAATTTCTAGTGATTATGTTGTCTATCTTTAAGAGACTAATTTTGACATGGGATATGAGAATTGTCCAAGTTCCTTTTCTCAAACCATAAGTGAAGAAAATTAGGTGTTTTGGCATGATGCCATAAACAAAGTGATGAAATATACAGCAGAATTAATTGTTTGCTTCAAATGGGTTTATAGAACCATAAGAGACTTCCATGGTAACGTAAGAAAATGTAGAGCTAGGCTTACAGCTAAAGGTTTCACTTAGAACGAAGCCATTGATTATTTTGAAACTTTTCTCCAATTTCTAAGAAGGACGGGCTCTTAGAGTAATCATGTTTTTAGTAGCTCATCATTCGTAGTTGCATCAAATGGATGGAAAAACTACCTTCTTGAATAGGGACCTAAAGGAAGAGGTCTATATATATGTCTCAGAATGAAGGTTTTTCTAAGTTATTATCATTTGGTCTGTCGCTAAAGAAATCTATATATGGACTAAAACAAACCTCTTGTCAATGGTATAAAAGTTTCATCAAGACATTATTACCTCATTTGGCTTTACTAAGAATTTTGCTGATCAATGTGTATAAATTAAAATTAACAGGAGCAAATATCTTTTCCTAGTTTTGTGTGTAGATTATATTTTGCTTGGAAATAATGATTGGGTTTACTTCATGAGACAAAAAAGTTCTCTCTTAAATTTGAAAGGAAGGATGTAGGTGAAGCCTTTTTTTGTCATTGGTATAAAGATTAAATATCCCAAGGAATATTAGGAAATCTCAAAAGGCCTATAATAAAATTATTTCAGAGAAATTTTAGAATAGATTATTTTATACCTATTGTAGCTCTTGTTTCCAAAGAATACAAATTGAATCAAAATCATTGTGCACAAATGAATTGGAAAAAGGGGCAAATGAGAACATTCCATATGCATCAGTTGTAATATACACATCCTAATATGTGCGCAAGTCTGTACAAGGTCTGATATGGGATATGTAGTATAGGTTTACTCAACAAATATCAAAGCAATCCTAGCTTAAAACGCCTGGAAATCTACCAAGAGGGTGTTGACCTAAGGACTACAAATTTGTCGTTTAGAAGCTGTTGGGTATTTAGCTTAGATTTTGTTAGAGGTCTAGACATTAGAAATCTACTTTAGAATACATTTTTTATCTTCTCCCTGAAGGTATTGTATCTTGGAAACATAGCAAAAAAACAATAGTGACTTCATCTAGGTATGAGTTTATTGCTGGATGCAAAGTAATATTGCATGATTTTTTTGGTTGAGAAATTTTATCATAGGCCTTAGAACTGTCAATTTAGTAACAAAGCCATTAAGGACTCATTACAACAATTAGACTGCAATTTTCTTATCTAAATACAATAAAAGTCGAAACCAAAGCAAACATATTGACATTAAATTCTTGCTTGTTAGAGAACACAAAAAGTAATGAGTAGAAATTGAGTACACTAAAATAGAGTTAACATTAGCTAATCCCATGACCAAGGGTTTGCTGACAAAACGAATAAAAGATCATACGAAGTTACATGGGACTTATTTAGTTTCTCAATAAATTCATTTGTCTTTCATGAACAACTTTGCAATTGCTTAAATAAATTTTAATGTAATTATTTTTATTTGTGTGCACAAAGTATGTTAAAGTAAGCTCTATAGAGACTTTTAAGTAGGATCTTAAATGACTTAAGAGGAAATTCATTCACAACAATTTGTACTCCTTTAGAGAATATCTTACTTGTAATACCTGGAAGCAAGTATCTATTAGTAAGATATAGCCACCATAATTCTTTTTTACAGAATTTCTACTTGGGTCCATAAATTCTACCAAGAATGAATAGTTTTAGATAGCAATTTTAAGTTGTAAGTTTATCAGTCTAAGGTTAATTTAAAATTGCATATGGGACAAGTGAGAGAATGTTAGTGACCTTTTAAGAGGCCTACATGTTTAAATTTAAAGATAAAATAAATTGTAAGTTATTCAAACTCCCATCTCACTGTTTTTCACTAAGTAATTGAGATAGCACGATATTGAAAAAAGGCAGTGGTAATTCAAATTACAATTAAAATTTTAAATTATAACCTATGGAAAACTGATAGGATTGTCTACTTCACACTAAAAGCTCGCAAGCTTAGCCATAATTAATCAGTTTGTGGTTCTTCTAATTTTATCTATGGGTGAATAATTGTTTAGGGAGTAGCTGGAAGACTTTTACATTAAAGTAAAAGAGCTCCAAAAAAAAAAAAAAAAAAAAATCAAACGCTTAGAGTGTGCGGAGTTTATGTTAGAACCGACTTGAACAACTATAGTTAGACGTATTTTTATTACATTTAAATATTTTTCATTATTCTTTTTGTCTATAAAACTATACCAAACCTTTTCTCATTCTTAATGTAAAACTAAAAGATAGCAAGTAAATGCACTTACCAAACAAATTGTTCTCTATAAGGGTAACAAGTAACTCGATGCGATCCTCGTCACTTAATTTATCTTGAGTTTTCTTGTAAAGGTATTTTACCATCTTTCTATGGCCAAATAAAGCTGCCATGTCAATTGGTAACATTTCTGCACTACCACGGATCATTGCTAACTTAGAATTCCTTTCCATCATTTTCTTGGCAAGGTCCACACTTCCGGTGGCAGCTATAAGACAAAAAGCTGTATTGTCTGCTTTATTTTTGATAGATAAATCTCTATCATCGATTGTCTTTTTAATGAGTTTTTTAACAAAATTGGAAGATTTTGCTGCAGCTGCAATGTGGAGAAGGGTGTCGTTATCCTTTGTTATTTTAGCTCTTACATCTTCATCCTTGAAAATACCTTTAGCTCCATTCCAATCATCACTCATTGCAGCTCGATATAATTTTAAGTATCGAATTCTTTCCTCCTTTTTATCTGTCAAGATGAAACAAGAAGAAGCAAAAAAGTAAAAACTTTTGTATTTCACTCTCATATATAATTTTCATTTATTATAAGTGACAATTTTGATAAACAAAGATTATGTGGTCCGAACAAAGAGCACGTTATAAAGTTTTTTACATCGATCCTTAGACATTCATCATTTGTAATCCAATGGCTAAAAGTTGATGACTTAGCTTTGAAATAACTCTATTAACTAATTTGCACTCACATCCATCGGATTGTTACGAATCGATGGTAAAAATCATAGATGTTGTTTGATTTCACCTCTTAAATCTTAAAAGATTTAAATGAAAAGTTATTACTTTGTGTTTGCTTTTCAAAATTTACATTATTTTGAAGTGATCCAATGCTTAATCAAAGATGTGAAAAAATTTCACTTAAATCTAAATCAAAATGTCCAAATGATGCCTTCCAATGTTTTATTCCATAAACACGCCTTACCTTAAATAATATTTTAAATTAAGTATAAATAAAATATAATATAATAAATATATTTTTTTATTTTATTACATTTATCTATCTTTAACATATAAAAAGATTTGCCCGTCACAGTTGATGGTTGTTGGCGATGATCCTGGCAAACATCTCAGGACACTACTAGTACAAAAATAATTCTCTCTTCGCAATCTACATGGCCATTCAGATCATTTATGAAAATAAACTGGCATTTCGCCATTGGAAGTTGAGAAGGATCCGACAATTGAATCTTTCTTAGCTTTCATGGAAAAGCACAGCTTCGAAAACCAAAAATAATTTGACAGCCATGTACATCATCTAATATGATCATTCTGCTACCAGTGGTGTCATTAGATGCATAACACTGACAGGAATATGGTGGTCAAATACGATTTCGACAAATATTCATAATTTTTCAAATTTTTTCATTTTACATTTTAGATAAAATTAATAAATAAAAGTATACATTATTTAGATAGTTATGTATTTAATTCATCATAATATGTTTACCATGTTTAAATAAACATATATTTTTATAATAGGGTAAGTTTATTACTTATTACTTTTGAAATGTTGATTTAATTTTCTTAAGTGTTAGGATCACGTGAATGTCAAGGACACATGATATATTAATTTGGCATCTTTTGAGAAAAGATTTGGCATAATTTGATTACCCAAAGTGCCAAAGTATTCCTAATGTTAATCAAATTCTTGTTTACCTTGTTGCCTAACATACAACTGCCTTTAATTAGGAGAACCGCAATAGAATTAGGATAACTTGAGGAACCCTATTTTACTAGGAATTCAACATTGGACATTATCCTATATCATATTAGGACAGCTAGCATATTATCCTAGTTCACGTTGGGAGAACATATGTTTATATCCTATTGTCTATTGATTCTACTTAATGTTATTTTCAAAGAAGGAATTAAATCTTTCAACTGAAGTAAATAAAGTACTACTGAACAAGTTTGTACATATAGTTGTTCATAAAGCTTTGAAGATAGCTCATTCATCAACGATTGAGGAGAGTGAGCTGAAGTGCATCTATTTTTTGTTATCTGTCTTTGTGTGTGAAGCTTTAAGCTTCTATTGGTGGTCTACAGATCGCGCGAGCTTGAGTGCTTGAGTGATTACATGAGTCTATAACTAGATGCTTAATTGTGCATTATTTGACAATATAGTGTTGAGTGTGCAGTGACAAGAGAGAGTTGGGTCACTAGTGTTGTGTTCTTGGGAAGAGCAAGTTTTGCATAGAATAGGTGTTAACAGTAGAGGGATTCTGCCAATGTAAGTCCTTGAGTCCATAAAACCAAAGACAACATAGTGAATTACAGTTCTTGCTACACATGAACAGAGGCTTTATAACTGAATCACATAAAACCTCTGCCACATTTTGCTTTACAGTTTTATGCTATATTTTACATAATAATCTATAACTTTAAAATCCTACATTAAGTATTTTAAAATTTTGAAATGTATACCTTATTAAATAGCAATATACTTTATGTATATAATAAGAGTAAATATGTCATATTTATGTTAAGTTCTCCACTTAACACTTATTGAAAAATTAAAAACAAGAATATGATTAAGTCTTCAAATTTAAGTACTAATAAGTGTTAAGTGTTAAAAAGTCATATTAAGTGTTAAACAAAAAATAAATAAATAAAACAACACTTTAGTGTCACAAATTTATATTCTAAAACCATAACATATTGTATTATGCCGAGATCTTTTGACTCAAATTTGACACAATATCTTGACATAAATTTCTAGCCATTTATTTCATAAAATCCAATGGTTATATGAGATGGTTAATGAGAGTTGGCATTATTAAGTGTAAGTTTTTTATTTTAAATCTCAACTAGTGGATGAAATTGTATTGGATTCAAATGACTACCAAAAAAAATAGCCTATTGGCTTAAGGGAATCAATCATCTTTCTAAACCTAAAACCTTGTGTTACAAGTATTCAATGTGAAACAAATCAACAATCCCTCTCTTGAATATGGCACATGATGCTTATCATATCTTATGTATCACCTAAATTGTCTTTATCCTAAGACCAAGTCCTTACATTTATAGTTCATAGGTTTAGCCCTGATACCATTATTAATAAGTCATATGTCCAACTCAAAAGACTAACCTATTAAGAGTTAGGGCCAATCCTCTTTATAAAGCTATGATCTCCCTTCATAACTATTCACTATAGGACAACTCAACATAAATGAGATGAATGATCACAAGTAGATGCAAAGATATTATGTCAAAAATTTGTGTTTAAAGATTTATATTCTATAAATAGCATCCTTTATCCTTTCAAGTATAAACATACATACATACATATGCATATATGTATAAGTTGGTTTTGTTTAGGTTGGGTTAAACCTAAATAGTGCAAGTTAGTAATATACAATAAAAAAATCAAATCATTATATGATTTGATCAAACTGAAACCTATTACAAAATATAACACCAAATAGACAATCAATAGACTAAAAATAATGACCTAAGGAAAGAAGAATACTAGAAAAAATATAAAGGTGCAAAAGAAGACATTCAAGATTAGCATGACATGTTATACGCCTATATCCATGGGGCACAACACAAAAATATTTGTTTTACTAAAACAATAAAATATTACAAGGAATTAAAAAACCTCATATCTCTTTTCTAATAAGAATTACTCGCACCCTTGAGTAGAGCCTTTGAATGTTATTAATGAAGAACCCTAATATATCACCTATTATACTAAAAGCTACTAAAAATATAATCCTACAACTAGCAATAATCATAACCCAAATAAGTGTGGATTCCTAAAGTAGAAATAGGAAACTAGGTCTTTAATCCTAAAGTAGAGATAAACCCAAATAATCATAATAAAGTGGGATTCACAAATTAAGTGATATCCTAATCATATTTCCTATTATAACATTCTTCTAGTTAAAAACTTGTTTCTCTTATATTGTAAAATATAAATTCTAAATTAAGTTTTTGCCTATTTCCATTTTACCAATGATTAGGTAACTTCAAGCCTAGAAGAAGCCTTGCATAAAATGAACTCTCTCTTGTGATAAGCTCAGTCATCAAATCTCCTATGTTGTTGTTGGTGTAAAACTTTCGCAACGACATTTGACCATGTTCCATTATTTCACATATATGATGACACTCAATTTCAATGTAGTTAATCCTTGAGTTAAATATTGAGTTTTTAGCTGAAAATATCCCATCTTGACTATCGTAATGAATCATTGTCATCTATAATTATACTTGAAAATAATAAAGTAATCTCTTTAGCAAAGTAACTTCTTTACATTTTTCTATAGTTTTCATATACAAAAACAATGCCACTTTTGATTGTAACTTATACTCTTAGCTAATAGTTCCTCTTGTCATAGACTACATAACCTATGATAGACTTTCTTCTATCTCAATCTCTTGCAAAATATAAGTCCACCAAAACCAACAATAGATTTTAGCTATCATAACACAATGTAGCCTTTGAAGTGCCTTCAACTAATGAAAATCCACTTTACTATATAGTCTAATGATTGCTACTCAATTAGTGATGTATTTGCTTATCACTCTTACTATGTGTGTAATGTTGGGCCCAGTGCATGTCATAGCAAACATAAAGATACCTATTTGTTGATGAATATGGTACTCAAGAAATATGTTTAATAAATAGGAAGTAAAATAGAGAAATAGGAGACTAGATATATTATCCTATTTTGGATATAAACCCAAGTCCTAGTAAACTCAGAAATGAAGTGCTATCTAATAGGTATGTATTTCTTCTTTTAAGAAAACCAATTCCAATTTAAATTGTAATCTTTTGTATGAGATAATCAAGTTAGAAATGATTCTTTTTTTTTTATTTCGTAAAAACTTGGTCAAAAACTAATGTCAAATAATAAAAACAATAATACGTACCAAAACTAAGTTCCATACACTAAGTTGATATTCTAATCATTTTGGTAGAAAAATATATATTCTAATCAATTTAGTTTGTTGATATAAAGCATTTACGTTAAACGTAACATCCTTACCCATTGTCAAATATTTGTCTACTTTAGGCACATAGTTCGTCACAATTTTATTTTCAGACTCTGCAACCTAAAAGACCTTTAACAACGTAAGGAGCTCACAGGATATTTAACTTGTCTTAACATATCCTTCTAAGCAATTTGGAATGTCATATTCATCCCCTTTCAGGAATCAAGTGTCCTTGTTTAATTGGGTTTGCATTCCTAAGATGAACTACAACACTAGGTTTAGATCCTGGCCCCCAAACTTCTGATCTAGATTGGTTCTAATACCATTTGTAATACTTTGGCCACTATTGATTTTAATATTGTTCACTTTGGACACAGATTGTCGTAGTTTTGCTTTGGAGCTTTGTAATCTAAAAAACCACCAACAATCTAAGGAGCTCATAAGATATTTAAATTGTATTAATATATCCTTCCTACGGGGTTTGGGGTGTCACATTAAATTTAAGTGATTTACATAATCAAAAATATATGAGACCTTCTCTATCATTAATAAAAATCACTTGGTTAAGAGAGCATGTTTCTTACTTTAAAGCAAAGGGAGATCAATATAGTTCCTCCTATCAAAACTGCTATAAATGGATTTAATGAAAAGTTTTATATGAAAGACATGAACTCAAATTTCATGTAAAAAATAATAGACATCATATTGAACTTGAATAGAATATCTATTTGAATGAGAAAAGATTAGTGGTTGCAAATTTATTTAAATTGCAATCTTTAGTAAACTTTACCTTCACTTAAACGTATTGTAACACCATCAATTGGTGTTTCCTTAATCAAAGACTCCATTTTTTTTTGCTCAAGCCTTCCATATAGTACCATAGGGAATGAAAAGTTGTTAGAGACATCCACACGAAACTCTGATTCTGATAGAAAAAGATTAGTTAGAAGGAATTATTTAATCAGACGCTCTATATACCAAATACTTCTATACCTAACTTTTTTAATTTTATTTCATCCTAGTATAATAAAATGCAAAAAAAAAAAAAAAAGATAAAAGAAAATGCAAAAGGCATGTATCGTGTCTTTACTTTACACTTATGTATAATATTTACAATTTTTGAAAGTACTTGGTTTTTACTAATTACAATTTGAAGGAAAAAGAAATAAAATTTTCAAAAATAAGTTCATATAAGGGTTAATTCATTAGTAAATTGTTTGATTGAATCCAGAACATGATGAAAAAAATAAAAATATAAACCAAATTAATTTTTTAATGAACATCATTTAAGATCTAGTTTTTAAGAAAACTATGTAACCTAAAAGTTTAAGTTTGTAGATCCTATCATACGCAAGTACATGCCTTATGTGGTTTAATTAAAGCTTTAGGTTATAAACAAGAATTCAACTTTTAGTATTTAAGCTCCATACTAGCTTCTCTTTTTCTCTCCATTCGTAGGTGTTGCTTTATTTTACTACTTATCACTTAAGTCTTAATTAGGCGTGTATGTTAGTTTGAAACTAATGGGATTTGTTTAATCCAATTAGATCCAAGCATAGACTAGATTTTAGATTTTCCAATCCTATCCAATCCAATCCAATTACAAAATATAAATAACCAATGAAAATCCATCAAATTCTATAAAATATTAACTAAAATGGACCTTAAACAATATTTTCAATAAATATAATGTACAACTATTGTTGTTCTTATCTTCTCAAATAAATTAGGGATACATGATATTAGTGTTTCATATTCTCATATACTTTTTCTATTATTAGTTTCTTATCAGAGTGATCAATTTTTAGATGGATCTACTTTATGAATCTGATAACCGGTCAAATCCATTTGGATTTTAAAAATATAGATCCTACCCAATCCAATTAAATTCTCAAAACTAATCAAATTTGGATTAGATTGGATGGGTTGGTTTAAGCAAATCATATTGGATTTTGAACACCCCTTAAAGAGGACATTAGTTTTTTTTTTTTTTTTTTTGAAATCTGAACAAGTTTGAATTAAAGTAAAGTTTGAATAGGTCTAATATAAAAATCTGAGTAATATATTTTCTTTTCTATTTTTAATATATGAATTAAAATGTTTAAAAACTAATGCTTTTACACATGTATCCTTATATATATATTATTTTAAATTTTTATTTATATATTTATTATGAATATAATTTATTTACATATGTATAATTGAGTAAAAAAGTTATTTTTTTAAAGAATTTGATGTATAGATAAGTTAAGTGACTTTTATATAATTTCTAAAATATAGAGAGAACAATGACATAAAATTAGAAATACATAAGAATGATCCAAACATAAAATATAAGATTATATATAAATTGGTAATAACTAAATTATATAAGGGCATTATGAAGAATTAAAAGAGTAATAAATTATTAAGACATTTGTATTCAGATAAAAGTTAAAATTTTTAGCTTTTTCTATTATGACGAAATTATCTGGAAATCAGACTTAAGTTCAAAAGCAAACACTTTTAAAAATGTTTAGAGTACGATAATAAGTTAAATTTAGATTTTTTATGAAAAAAGAAACTCCTTTAAGACCTATATTAAGAGTTGAGTGATTTAATGTGATTTTATTCCTAAATTTTTATGTTTTTAAGTGGCATACAACTTATTCTAAAACATAAAAAATTTTCCATTTTAATTTGAATAAAAATAATAATAAAAAATAAAGGCATACTATATTTGTATTCATAATTGCCCCTTATATGTAAGTTATACAAAATAATAATATCAAATTGGAAATAATATTCAATTGGAAGCAGCATATAGTTTTTATTTGTTTGCTTTTAAAAGATAAAAATATTTTGGTAACAACTAGAGGCTGAAAATAATTTTATAGGATGATAGATGGCCTTTAGATTATCAATTTGGTGCTAGCTTTGTCGATGGACTCACGACACACTGCCGACGATTTAAGGTGGCTGACTTTGGCAAATGTCCCAAGTTCCCAAAAATTTGTAAATCTTCATTTTACTTAAAAAATTACCATAATTCATTCAATTAACGTTGATTTAATGAGTGCCTAAGAACACATATTAATATATAACTGTATATTTTTGCTTGAAAATTGAATTCAATTATTAAAATATTACTAAAACAGTAATTTATTGATTAAAAATCATTGAATGCCTGACAAAATAATATTTATAATCAAAGTACATTGTCTTCAAAGAGAAGTACACAAATCATTGAGATGGTAAATGTTCCCTTCAACTCAGATTAGGACTACCCGTTATCTAAAAAGATGTCTACAAATTTAAAAATTTTAATCTCTTAAAAAAATTCTAAATGAATTTATGTTAATAGTCTAATTTTAAATGTTGATAGTTTATAACATATAAATAAAAATATTTTTTAATTTTTAGTATTAATCGTGTCAAAAATAGGATGACAGTTTTACTTGCCACTTCTTTTCAAGATATAGAGAAAAAAAAAAAAGGACCAAACATATTATCATCTAAAATGTTTATTTTTGAAAAAAATAAAAGTTAGGTCTTTGAATTTTAATAATAGGTGTATCGAGGAAATAGGTGCAAAGAGGAAGATTATGGCTGCAAATAGCCTCAACCGTTAAAAAATTATTGCAACAAATCATATTAACATTATAGTCACATAAGAATAAAATATTATAAAAAAAAATACCTCTTGTTGCAGTGGAGGACGATGGAAAATCTTCTGTTTGTATTCCTTCTCTTAAGGTGAACTTATCCTTAGCAGTTCCACGTAGTGCCATCGAGATCAAAGAATTACTAGGCATATTAACTTGAAACTCTAATTCCAACAAATACAAAAGAAGTTGCTCAATTAGCATATATAAATATTTGATATACACATGTAAAATTTTGAAACCGAATTTAGTTATATAATTTGTTGGATTCACTGCTATCCGCCAGGCTCTAAAAAAAAAAACAAAAACAAAAACAAAAACAAAAACAAAAAAAACAAAAAAATAATGACAACCATCTTGTTACCTGTAGAGATTTTGCTATGTTGACTAAAGTTCATCTTCGAATGACAAAATTATGTTACATACATTATAATATTAGGTGGAGTTATTCTATGGGCAAAAATTTTGGCTATCTAGGCCCCTCTAAAAATAAACTTAGCATACAAGCCCAACTTCTTTTTCTTAAAGAGAGAAAAACTCTTTATATTTAATTAATTCACTCTACGAGATCCTGAAATTAGATTATTTGTCATTAGTGATCACTCTACATTTTTTTACTTCATCATTTGTCTTTGCAAAAGCATTAATATTAAACAACTTTCATGGAAATATGCCCCCTATTAGCATTTTGTTTGGCTTAATTTCAACATATTCTTTCTATATTCTTTAAACTTTTGTTTGTGTATGTTCATATTGGTTCTTTAATTTATGTCTTTCGACTAATTATGATTGTTTTTATTTTGTTTTCGTCCAAATTAATTTTTTTCTCGTTATCTTTTAAACTTTCTAGAATTTTAGCTACTCAGTATGTCATTTTAACTTTTAAGATATGTAGAATAATTTATCGAACTAATTTCAATAGTTATCCTATAATCATAAACAACGTTAATCAATCTCTTTAACAGAAAAAGTGTTGGTGTCAACCTATGACACTCTTGCATGTGCCACGCACACGATAATTTTGGATCAACTATTGATAAAACTAGAATGTTATATTATTTCTTATTTTACTGTTTCTAGAAGTATAATTTAGGAAGTATTTGATTCATAATGAATATCTCTTTAGATTATGACATTATTTAATGTCTCCTAGTTAAAATAGGAGTATATTTACTTGTGTCATATTTCATTTAAGAGTTATTTATATCACTTCCTATTGTATTAGTCTTTATCTTAATTTGTTTGATAAGATTTTTACAGGATTTTAAAGAGATTACAATCGCGCATCCCACTATATATATAATGTTATGTTTACATAACTTAGATGTTGATGGTGTGTATGTCACGACATTCCAAGAATTAAGAGGAGGGCTTCAACGCAAATTAGAATGCTTTTTTGATTTTATTTTATGAATGTCTTATTCATATATGAGAGCTTGTAATCGTACATGAATTTCAATTAGGTCTATCTGAATTAGTATACACTTGAGAGAACTTATGACTTAAGTGTTTATGTAATTCAACGTCAGACATCGTGGTTATGTTTTACTTAACAGTGTGTTGTTAAGTTTTCAGCGACAGAGAGTGGGTAGTGTTACTAGTATTTAAGATCTTCACAAGATTTTGTTTTACAAAGATTAGGTCAGTGTGTGATAGTAAGTCAGCACTGTAAACGATCCTAAAGATTGTACAAACAAGAACTTAGTGAATTGCAGCACTAAAGCTGTCCGTGGATGTAGGTTTGGATGTAGGTTTTATCACCGAACCATATAAAATCCCCCTATGCCATTTTACTTTACAATTTACGGCTATATTACTCACAACTTCATACTTCCAGATCTTACAATTAGTATTAGAGCAGGTTCCCTAATATACAAGTGAAGAAAAGATCAAATTGGTTTGGAGAAATGGAGTTTATTCGTAATGGAGGATCGGGAATACAACCACCTATTCTTGATGATGGTAATTATTCATATTGGAAAGTAAGAATGATGATATATATCAAATCTCTTGATGACAAGGCATGGACCAGTGTGCTTAAAGGATGGACACCACTAACAAGATTGAATGCTTTTGGTGATTTTGAACCCAAACCTGATGAGGAATGGACTGATGAAGAATACCGACGTTCAAGCTGGAACTCAAAGGCTCTTAATGCAATTTTTACTGCTGTAGACTTAAATAACTTTGGATAGATTTCAAGGTGCAAAGTGGCTAAAGAAGCTTGGGACATTCTTGAGGTAAAACATGAAGGTACCGTATCTATTAAAAGATCTAAACTAATGAGACTGAATTCACAATTTGAAAACTTGATGATGCATGAGGATGAGTCAATTTGTGAGTTTTATTATAAGCTATGTCACATCACTAATTATGCATACATGCTTGGCAAGACTTTCACTGATGTGGAAATTGTTAGAAAAATAATCAGATATGTTCCAAATAAATTTCAACCTAAAATTTCAATCATTGAGGAAGTTGAAAACAGTGATGAGATGAGGGTTGATGAACTGATTGGCATTCTCCAAAACTTTGAGATTAATCATAGTACTAGGAAGTAAAAAGGGAAAAGCATTGCATTCAATGTTAAAACTGAAAAATTTGATGACGAAAGTAATGATGAGCTTGATGAAACTGATTCCAAACAGATTGCTTTTCCAACAAAAAATTACGTCAAGCTCATGAAAAAGAATTTCAGGAAAAAGAATCAAGGAAAGCCAAATGAAGACAAGTTCAGGAAATTCAACAAGGAGAATGACAAGAAGAAATCGAAGCAGCCTGATAAGAAGCATCATTGGTAGTTTGTTATACCTCACAACAAGTATACCTGACTTGTGTTTTAGTGTAAGATTTTGTGCAAGATTTCAAGCAAATCCCATAGAATCACGTCTGGCAGCAGCTAAAAGAATCACCATGTATGTACATGGAACCCATGATTATGGGATCTAGTTTTCTAAAGATAGAAATGATTATCTTGCAAGGTTTAGTGATGCTAACTAGGCAAAAAATATAGATGACAAGAAGAGCACATCAGGAGGATGTTTTTATCTTAGTACTAACTTAGTTTCTTGGCACAACAAAAAACAGAATTCTATTTCTTTGTCTACTGCTGAAGCTGAATACATAGTGGCAGGAAATTGTTGCACTCAATTACTTTGGATGAAGCAAATGCTGAGTGATTATGGTATTGAACAAAAACCTATAACTATATTTTGTGATAATTCTAATACTATAAACATTTCCAAAAATTCTGCTCAGCATTCTAGAACAAAACACATTGACATAAGATACCATTTTATAAGAGAACTTATAGAGTCTAAGGTGATACACATTAAACGCATCTCCACTGATAAACAATTAGCTGACTTGTTCACTGAGGCATTGGATACAACAAGATTTGAAAATCTAAGAAAAGCCTTAGTCATCTGTCAGTTTTCTAAATAAGCATTGCTTGCTATTATGTTAATTATATCTGTAATATTATAAGTTTTCTTCTAATTAAGCATGTGTAAGCTGTAATATAAAATTGTGTGCAATGTGAAGATATTGGTTTAAAATGAAAAATACAGAGAGGGCTACCAATATATGATGTGTGAAAGCCATCATTGAGAGTAACCTCAAAGTATCTAAGAAATATGTTGAGGTCACCCGCTCAAATGAAAAAGGACTACCTCTATATTATGTGAAAGTTATTATATTTATAATCCAATGTGATTAATTCTTAATATGTCAAAATAATATTTTTGACATCTCAATTGATTAAAAAATAAATGTAAATAGCTTTCATATGAAGATTATAAATAGCTCTTAAATATGCTTCTTTAGAATGATTCATATGATGTCCACATATTGTTGTTATGGTACATATAATTGTTTTTTGTTATGTTTTTCATATCATACGATGCTCTTTGTGCCTATTTGAAATTTGACTTTTCTTATGTGTCTATATGTCAAAATGCCATGTCAGCTTTCTTCAATTGAGGGGGAGAAACTTCGGTGGCGTGAATCCTAACTCTATTAGAATTTCTTATCTTAATGGAAATCAAATTTTAAAATTTTGTTCATTAATGATATTTATTAAGTAGTTTTGGAAAGGGATTTAAATTTAGAATTTATGGGAAACGAAATTATATTAAAATCCAGTTTTTTTCCAAGTATATCATAAACATAGTTAGGGTTCTCTTTGTTCAACTTTGCATCCATTCTCTCTAGTCTCGCCTCTCTCCGTTCTAGCAAAATCTTGCAGCTCTCAAACCTTAGCAATGGCGACCTCATCTGAATCCACGAAGACCACCAATGCATCATCTTCCTCACATGACTCTGGTCACAACAGTGGCGACAGTTCTCAGTCATCTCAACAACAATATGGAGAGATCTCGATTGATCCTAAAATGAGTAAAGATGAGTTTATTCCCCTTAAGTGAATGAAAGCCAAAATTCAACAAGTTTCTCACAATAGCTGTTAAGCAAAATTTCTTGAAGTATACATCAAAGAGAAAGTTACAAATAAAAAGGCCAGTGAAGCTAACCAACTTCAACAAGTATGGTTTGAGTGAACTTCTTGAGTCTATTTACTAGACTGGAACGGTAAACAACTTCCTATCCCCTGTTAAGTCTTTGATTCAAGAATTTTATGCGAACATCATTGCTTCAATTGATGACCCGAGGAGCTATCATTATCACAAAGTGATTGTAGAGGAAAATTTGTGAAATTTTCATCGAATGTCATAAACACTTTCTTTGATATACCAATTGGTAGTTTTCACTCTGTTGAAGAAAATTTTGATATAGTAGTTGTTCTCAAGGAATTAACTGGTCGAGAGGATTTAGTTTTGAACTCGAGAGATGCCATTGATCAATAATACCTTAGAAAGAAGTATAGTGTTCTGCATAAGATAGCTCAGTTTGATTGGTTTCCCTCTTCTCACAAGAACCAGGTTAAGAGAGATCGAGTGAAATTTTTGTTCTGTTTGGGAACAAATAAACCAATTAATTTAGGTTTATGGATTTATAGGATGATTGTTCAGATTGCACCATATAAATCCAATTACCATTTGTTTGTATTTCCTTGTTTGATTCAAGGTATTTTAGCTCAAAATGGTATTCCCATTATCCCAAAAGAGCATACTGAAATTTTGTCTAAATCTATCACAAAAAGATTTTTGCATCGACTGCATGATAAGACTAATTTGCCTATCCCTAAACCGAAATCAAGAAGAGTCCGCAAAAATCTAATGAGCAATGTGGAATAGCAGCTTTCTTTGATCAATTCTGTTTTATCTGATATTGTGCAGAATCTTAAAGACATCAAAGCAAAGCTGTCTACTTTGGAGAATAAACTTGCAGGAAAATCTGTTGCTGTAGAAGAAACACAACCCGTGGAAACTAAAGATGTGGTACATGAGAATTCTACTAAGCAAATGCTAGAGACAACTGAGCAAATGCCTGAAGGGGATCAAGATGACCAACCTACTATTGAGACAGACATGACAGCAGAAAAGAAAATGAAGAAAAAGAAATCAAAGAAGAAATCTAAGGGAACTGATTTGAAGGATAAGAAGAAGGTCAAAGTGGTGAAGAAAAAATCTGAAAAGAAGAAGAAGAAAATTGCAACAGCAGTTCGAGAACTGAGGGATGAGTCCTTGTCAGATGAATCAACTCAAGTGAAACCCGAAAAAACATCATCTTCACCACCTTCTGATGGAGAACTTGACATTGCACAAGTCCCTGAAGCATAACAACATGTCTCTCCTCCACCACAGTCATCTCCATATGTATAAGCAACACACCAGATGCAGAACACACACAGGAATCAATTTCTAAAGCAGACACAGCAGAACCAGCCACAACCATCCCCACTCAGCTTACAGTAGAATCACTTGTGGATCTACAACAACCTGTTGCTGAGTCGCAGCCAACTGAAACTAGTGTTGACAGACTTGACAAGGAAATTCGCAAGATTGTGGCAGAGGTCACTGCTACTTCATCTGATACAACTGAAGCACGAAAAACTCATGTGGCTTCTAAACAGCCTCCACCTACCACTATGACAAACAGTTCAAGATTAAGGATGGTAGATTCAAAAAATGACCTGGTAGTTCCTCTTCCCCTCTTGTTCGCAAGTCTGCGCAAATTTGTTAATGTTTTAGAAATTGTTCTGAAATCAAGGGGGAGAAGAAGTTTTTGATAATTCTGTCTGTTTTGATATTTCTGTCTATTTTGATATTTTTGTTATTGATGCTCCTGGACTTCAAGGGTAGTAAGTTAGGGGGAGTGAAGAGTCTTATATTTACATATTTGCAGTCAAACTATTTTATGCCTTGTGTTTTTGACTTATTATTTTGCAGGATTTACTTTACTGTGTTTAGTGTTCTTCCTTGCATATTTCATTTGATTGATGTTTTTGTCACATTTTTTTGTTATTTGCTCTAATCATGCTTTGGTTGAAGTGTTGTTTGACAGGTTTGTCAACTTCACTTTGTTTTTTCTTTTTTTTTAGTAGAATATTTACATTCAGACATTTTTCCTATTATGTGATTTATAACTGGACAATTGATATTTCTTTAAGTATGTCATTTTCTGTTTAATATATCATGATTGCTTATAGTTATTTTGGACTTATCTTTATGTCGTATTTTTTATCAGAAACAGTTTGGTGGTTTCATCACAAGTTGCCAAAAAAGGGGAGATTGTTGGTGTCAACGTATGACACTCTTGCATGTGCCATCAAAATGATAATTTTGGATCAACTTGTGATAAAACTAGAATGTTATATTATTTCTTATTTTTCTGTTTATAGAAGTATAATTTAGGAAGTATTTGATTCATAATTAATATCTCTTTAGATTAGGACATTATTTGATATATCCTAGTTAAAATAGGAGTATATTTATTTGTGTCCTATTACATTTAGGAGTTATTTATATCACTTCCTACTGTATTAGTCTTTATCCTAATTTGAGTTTGATTAAGAACTTTACAGGATTTTAAAGACATTACAATCGGGCATCCCACTATATATATGATGTTATGTTTACATAACTTAGATGTTGATGGTGTGTATGTCACGGCATTCCAAGAATTAAGAGGAGAGCTTCAATGCAAATTGGAATGCTTCTTTGATTTTATTTTATGAGTGTCTTATTCATGTATGACAGGTTGTAATCCTGCATAAATTTCAATTAGGTCTGTTTGAGTTAGTATACACTTGAGAGAACTTGTGAGTTAAGTGTTTATGTAATTCAACGTCAGACATCGTGGTTATGTTTTACTTAACAGAGTGTTGTTAAGTTATTAACGACAGATAGTGGACAGTGTCACTAGAGTTTAAGATATTGGCGATATTTTGTTTTACAAAGATTATGTCAGTGTGTGAGAGTGTGAGAGTGAGTCAGCACTGTAAACGATCCTAAAGATTGTACAAACAAGAATTTAGTGAATTACAGCTCTCAAGTTGTCCATGGATGTAGGTTTTATAACCAAACCACGTAAAATCCTCTTGTAACATTTTACTTTATAGTTTACTGTTATATTCCTCATAACTTCATACTTGCAGATGTTACAAAAAGTACGTATGTAAAAGGAAGATCAATTACTCATATATTGATCAATTAACATATTAATAAAATAAAATTTTCCCCTTTTGCACAAGTTATGATCATTGACCTATTTGTTTTAACTCAGTTATTATAAGGCAAAAAGATGAATATGGTAAAAATGATTATTCTTTATCCTTTAGCACGTCATAATATTTAATTTACGAAATATTTTATTGTATTCACCTCATTTTTTATTTATATTGTATTTTCCATGCTTATTTTTCTATAGAATATACATTTGGAAAGGTAAGTCTCGTTGTTAATTTCCTAATCTTCTGCTATAGAAGTTCTCATGAAATATTTTCTATGGGAGAAAGAAATTTAACCTTTGTATTTGGTGAAAATGAAATACTAGCCATGAGATACTGACAAATGATTCAAAATATATGACACTAACATAAAGGTCATCTTATTTGCACAAAAAAAAAAAATTATTTTCACACCAATCATTTTAAATATCCCTGTTAAATAAAATTTAATAAATTAATTCTTAACTAAAATCATAAACTTTCTTTGAGAATTAAGATATTAATAACAAAACTTATCTTTTATAAAAACAATTTATCTAATAAATTTTAAAAAATAGATATACTTTTTGTTAGATTTTAATTAAATTAAACATGACCTATTTAGTTTGGATAAGTATATAAAGTTGTTTATGAAAGTTGGAAGATCAATCAAATAGATTTTGAATTATTTTAGTAGAGTAATAATTGGTGTACTTAGAAAAACCGGTGTAAAAATAAATTTGTTAGTCTAAATAGCCCCAAGCTAGCGTAAGTCCTTAAAAGTTTTATATAATTACCGAAAACTCTTATCTATCAATGGATATGTATTATGATATGTACTAAAACAATAATTTAAATAGAAAACAATTAGGTGCTGTAAACTAATTCTAAGATTGAGTTTTTATAACTGCTTTTACTTTTATAATTTCTAAGCGTAAAATTTAATCTAATAGAATATAAATCAAGATTTTCATTTATATAGTACTTTGACTTCACATTTCTCATGAAGTTCTTGGGTTAGGTGGTTATGGGTTGGATTTTTTTTTTTTTTTTTCCTTTTAACTTTCTTATCTGGGCTGATGAGTTTGTGTTAAAGGTGGATGAAATCATCAGGCTGAAAGGATGTGGGGGCCAGTGGGCATGATTAAATTTTTGGGGGGGTTCGAGTATGAGCAATGAAATATCATATAGTAAATAAAATAATAAAAATAATGTTATTAATATCAATAATATAGATTAAAAATATAATAATTGTATTAAAATTGTTTCAACTTAGTCATTTATTAATAAAAAATTTGAGTTTGTTTCATATTTCTCATAATGGACTATACTAAATTTTTCTGCAATTCCTCTTTAATATATAGAACAAAAGTGTCAATGAGAAATTTAATTTTCATTTTGTTGTGAAACCTATATGCATAATCAGAAATACAATTATAGTAGAAACTAGAAGAGGGAGAATATTTTTTACTTTCCTACTTATTTAACATATAGGACAATAATTATTCATGTAATAAAAGCTTATTTATGAAAAATATTATTTAATTAGGAAGTATTGTTTTCCTATCTAAAGAATATTTAATTATTAAATATAATAAAAAAATTTTGGGATCCATGAATTCAAAATAACAATTATATCCTTACATAAATTTAGTTATATAAAACATTTGGGGAGGCCAAAATAGCAAAACTCAAAATATACTATACATAATTAAAATATACTATTTAAAAAGAATTTAAGAATATTTTGTTAAGACTAGTGGAGCCCCGGCCCCTTTAGACCTAGGGGGTGGTCCGCCACCAGTGGTGGCTATGGCAGTTGAGGTGGAAGTGGAATTGGAGGTTTTTCATCCTTGTTATTTTTAACCCTATTAGGTTAGCTTAAGTCAGTGGAAATTGTAAGTAAAGAGGGACGTGATGAAATTTAAAAAAGGCAGGGGTAGGAGTTGATCAAACTAAGAAAAGTTAAATCGAGTAATATTTTGTTAAGTCATATTAACTCAATTTTAATTTACTCGTGGATTGCGAGTATCCGTACTTGCTGTAACTGTATATTTATTCACTACAAACAGATTAATAGAAGTTGTATCTTTCTGCCAAAAGATTACTTCTCTATACTTGGTAAATCCGCACAGCACATCTGACGATCTTCGTTGCTTCTTTGGACCTTTTCATCACTATTTTATCTCCCCTTCAAACTCATGAACTCCTTGGGCCCAGAATGATAGCTTTCTCCCTATTTCTAGTTAATATTTATATGTCTTATCGAATAAAAGAGGAAAGATATGTCGCAATCTAAAATCCAAGTAATAAAATCTGAAAATGAAGCTCTGTTCTTTCTTGTTTCCTGAAAACTGTTTTCCATTTTCGGAGTACAGAATTCTTACAAAACGTGTTCTTTTCTGTTTTTGTAATATGTTTTCACAAAACATTGTTTTTAACATTTTCGGAGTTCAAATTCATCCCGCCTTAACTCTTCTCTCTCTGTTTTCATCTTCTATTTTCTTTTTCTCTCTCCATTTTATATCAATAATTCATTTCCAAACACATATCTTGTTTTTGTTTTCAAAATTTCAGCTCAATGATTCATTTCCAAATACATATTCTTAAAACCATTTCCAAATTTGCATTTTACGAATTCATTTCCAAACGCATATCCTTTACTTAAAATACATTCTCTAAATCATAGAAATTCATTTTCCAAATCATTTTGGAAACAAAAACACATGAAACAAAAAAGAACACACCCGAGAGGACAACACTATTTGCCAAAAGAATTAATAATTTATTACTTTGAAGAAACTTCATTATTATACCAAAGAACCCTTAGAAATAACTCTTTTTCTTTCATTAACTTCTTACGGCGATTAAAAAAGGGAAAATTTTTAATGACCTAGAGGTTTGGCATAATTTTGATGTGACCCCAGTTTTCAGAATTAGCTTCAAATTCCGTTTTGTTGTCGTGAGGTAGTAATCTTATTGAAATTTTTGAATTGGAAAATGTGTAGACAAAAAAATGATATATGTACTTTATTTATTATTTTTCCTTATTTTTCCCTTTTTCTCTTATTTTTGTCTTTTTTTCCTCTTTTTTCTCTTTCTTCTTCTTCTTCTTCTTCTTCTTCCTTCGTTCCTGCGAACCAACCTCTACCGCCTTCCCTCTCTCCTCCTTCTTTTGTCTTCTCCTCCATCAACACCGTTCTAGCATCAATGACTTGAACAACTCCATCACCTCCCAAATTGTTTCCACCTCCAATTAAAAAAAAAAAAAAAGAGAGAAACGACCAAACACAGACAAGGAATCGCTAGTAAACCGGATCATTTTCTTTTCACATGCAGCAAACTAGCAATAAGTCAATAACGATTTTATCCTCCTAATCTTTATTTTCTTTCTTCTCTCTCGATTGCTCAAAATCAAACGACCTAAAACATCCATTATCAACCCAGAATCAATTGCACTCTCCTTCATACAAATCAAAATCCAAATAATTTTGCTTCTTTTTTTTTTTTTTTTTTACTAGCTAGATCCCAACTTTATTAAATAGAGTAGTGATACACATCCCAAAATTTATCACAAAATAATGCATTTCAAATGATATAGCATAAAACTAAAACTATCACACTACCCCCATATCACTCATTATATCATTATACTATTCACTTGATAAATCTATATTAAATACACTTTATTTGGGAAACAGAATTTGGAATATACAATTTGGAAAGAGTATCATTTTTCCATTAAATATTACTGTCATCATTTTTGTATTAACTATTATTGTCTTGCTTTTTATTAAAATTAAATATTGGATGAATATTACAAATCTCCCTTGAAGTTAGCGGTGAGAGAATTTTGAATGTTGCAGTTAGGGTGTCTTTATTTAATGTAAAACCTAAAGGGACATTAATAAAATTTATGGTTATCTATTTCTCAATTTTTCCAAACACTCATGCTCATTAATAAAACGAAGAGAGAGGAAGGGAAAAAAATACAATCGTAGGACAAAAAGCCTTCAAAAACCATAAAATATCAAATTTAGCTCTATAGACACTAATATTAAGAAGATTTACCTTCTAGAACAGAAGAAGAACATGAAAAATCATTTTCTGATATTCCTTCTTCGTTTGAACAATCTGGCATATTCAGACGAATATCTGCAAATCCCAAAAAAAAAAATTTAGCTATCATAAATTACTTGATAGATGATGTGCAGAACCTCGTTAGTTGCCTTGTTTCAAAAATTGTAGATCACATGTAACGTTAAGAGTAATGTAATGCATTGCTCTTCTACTATCTTATATTCATTAATGTTTATTTAAATGATTGAGTAATAACACCAGTCCTAAAATCTATACCAAATCTTATATCCCAAATGATATGTATTTAATTAATGGTTGTCAAGGAGATTGTTCGATGATGTAATGAATGACTTGTTAGTTTTGACAGACTAATGATACTCTTTCCAAATTCATCCCAAATGAAATATATTTAATTAATGCTTGCCAAGCCGATAATGTAGTAACGTAATGATTGATGTGGTAACTTTAATTTCATGTCATGTCATTTGGGATTCATGATCTTTGATAAGTTTTGAAATGTGCATCATTACTTAGTTTTAAAATCCTACTATATCATTTGGATGCATGATTTTGACATATATTTTGGGAATTATACCACTACTCTTAATAATTATCTTTTTATGTGACAACAATTTTATTATTTACAGTCGAATGCATTTATTCATAACTGTTAACTAAAAGAAGTTCAATCCGTACATTATCCCTCTATGTCTTCTCCTCCTCTTCATTTTTGCTCTTTGTGCTACACTCTTCTGTTTGCATGACATCGATTAAATTTTTGTAAATTAATTTCATATTCTTCATACATTTTTTTATATTTTAAGAACTAAATAGTAAGATAAATGCAATACATTTCTATTCGAAATCAACTCTAATACTAATCATTCCTAAACAATTTAGGATTCAACAATGAATTAAACATTCACTAAATAAATTCTAATCTAACCATGCACAACTCAAAAACCCATTACTAATTAATTTCTATCTTCAAGAGTAAGAAAGTTTAAAAGAGAGAAGAGAGATAAAAGAGTGAAAAAGAAAGGAAAATATAAAATACGTTCAAATAGTTTACTTATGGAAAGACAAAACAAGGGTAGATAAGTTTCATAAGCGAGATTTGAAATTCAAACTGAACTAGCAAACAATAGGATCGTGGGCATAGACATTAAAGTCATATATGATATTAGGTTTTAATATCGGGTTATTTGTATTTATTACCTTTTATTTTATCTCTACACCTAATATAATTTTTATCGTTTTAGACTTGTAATAACTGCTTCAATGCTAGAGTCATATTCGGGAATGCAATAGCTTCTACGTTTAGGGGTCTCGTCTTAAGTTTCCAGAAAAATCTCAAAAAAAAAAAAAAAAAGTCCCAGTGATGTAAAATGTCTGCAAATTGTGTAGACTCATAAACAAGTCCTTTGTTTGCATAGATCAAATATCATAATATACTTTTCTGGTCATCTGCTCCATACTAGAATCATGACTCTTAAAGGTTTATGCACTTAAAAGAAAAAGACGAGTAAACAATTTGAAAGTGAAGGAAAATGAAAAAGAATTACATACAATGTGGTTAGAGTGATGGATAACAGGAGAATTTCACAATTTCCATTGCACAAAACTTGGATATAAATAAAAGAGTAATGTTAAATCTACAACTAACTTCTTGCAGTTTGATTTGACAAAAATTTGCTGTAGTAAAAACAAAAATGAATAGGGGAAGTTACAAAGTATGGCAGGGTAATTATATCTCTTATAAGAGTTTGCCAACTCAATTTGTTGGGAGAGTTGGTTGTAAGAGGATTGTAGATGTAGTATTATTCTAAAAATCAAAGATAATTAATCATTAATTTTTTATACACATAACTGACCTCATCTGCCAAGAACCAACTAGTAAACGTTTGCGATAAGCCCCCTCACGTTTGTATATATAGATAAGGCCCCTTATGGTTCATGATTTTTCCTAACATTAGATTGCTTATGAGATTGCAAACCTTTATATTTTTATGCTGTAACATTGATTAACAATTATAATAATACACTGTCTGGTCTAATTACGCGCATATTGTCAATCAATTTGTTCTAACAATTAATTATTTCTATTTCGATTTGTCAAATTGGTTGATAATTAACAAGTGGACCAAAATTGCACTATAATATTAGTGCGACCATCTATATATGCCATCCAGTTACATGATATCATATTATATTTTACTTATCAAAATAAATAAAATTGTAAACGAAACTTTTTGTATATTACTGGAAATCCTCCGAAAACACTGCCACTATGCAAGTGAAAGTGGGCACTTGTGTGCTTGGGGTACACATTTGTAATATATAATTTTCTTTGTCAATAACGACAGTTAAATTTTCCCTTTCTTATTATTATTTTCCTTTTGAGAAAAATCAAAATCCATTGGTATAGGAACCTAAAGATCTTGTTAGAAACTTTAATACGTGATAGTACGTAATTCAATACTCACGAAATGCATTTTCAATAGAATATATATATATATATATATATATATATATACATATATGTTGTTTCAAAAGTTACCGGCAAGAGTTGCTCACCATTGGGTTGATTTTCTCTTTTGGATGGCCCGCATCCGGATGCATTATTGGTAGGCATGATTTCACTATGCGTTATTTGCCTTAAGTCAAATCTACAAACAATTTTTTATTTTGTCAGTGGCAAGTTGAATTCTATAAAATTATTTTCTACTAATTAACTTGTTATATATGTATGTATGTATGTATGTATGTATGTATGACAGAGAATCCAAGAATATATATCAAGTAATGTTACATTACAAAGCTTCCACATAAAGTTTGTGTACCAAACATGCATACATGGATCATGGATGATAGATTTCTTAAGTTTACAAGTTAAAAATTCAGAGAATATATATACACACACACACACACACACATATGTATATATATGTGTGTGTGTGTTTGTGTGTGTGTGTGTATGAGTAAATGTTGTTCCTTTTATGTTAGTTTCACTTATGTTTTTATTTCTCATGTTAGGAATATTTGCAAATCAACAGTCACACAAAATCAAAACAGAAATTTTAAAATGTTAAATATAATACACAGTAATTTACCATAAAATTTTCAAAAAAATAATAACTATTTTTTTAGAGACTGATTTTTTTTTTAACTTAAAACTTTAATATAAGACATTTCCATCTAAATGAAAAAAAGCTAAAGATTTTAGTTTTTATCTAACTGCAAATGTCTGTATCATTTATTACTTCTCTAATTCCCTTAAATACTTATATAAAATTCATTTAAGATCAATTTGTATATAACTTAATATTTTAATATCGAAAAATTGATATTTTTTTAATTTTATATTATGATTTTCTATATATTTATAAAATTATTTTATGGTCATTTAACTAATTTATATATCAAATTCTTTAGAATAAAATAACTTCCTTGCCCAATTATACACTTTAAAATAAATTAAATCCATAACAAATATTAGTATACAAATATTTTTGCTATATTAGATAAAATTATAAGTGAAAATAATATATATAAATAGGGATATATATGTTAAATTATTAGCTTTTAGACATTTCAATTAAAATATTAAAATAAAAATATATATGATTTATATTTTTATATTCAGACATATTCAATTTTGAGTTAAATTCAAACCTCTTTAGATTTCAAAAAAAAAAACAATCGTCCTCTTACATGATTTATCATGTAAATTGACCAAGGAATTAATGATAAAATAGCCAACGTTACTTCAATGTTTTGCCATTGTTTCCTAATTTTCCACTCTGATTGAGAAAATAGAAAAGATAGCTTTATATCAGGTTAGATTAAAATACAATCAGATCCAAAGTTACAGACAGATACCGTATTTTGTTCACCACACTTCCAATTCTTATAAAAGATTAAGAAAAATAAAGAAAATCTGAGAATAGAAAACTGGGTTGAGAACTTACCTCTTTTGAGACTTGGGATTGAATTCGCAGTTCCAGAATGAAAGGATTCAAATGAAGCGCAAGAGCAAAGTAATTATTCCTTTAAAGAGAGCAAAGGCAGAAAAATAGTTTTAAACATTGACTAGCTAGATAAGTTAATTAATAACATTTTTCTTGAAGACTTATTTTTTAATACCTTATTTAAATCCGAATCCTTTTTCAATTGAATTTGGCATCAAATAAAGACATATATAGCAGTTGTCGAAAATTTAAAATAAAAAAGACGAATGACAGTGCCAGTTGTCCGGCGTAGCTACCGCTACTAACTTCCAAAAGCAGTTGAATTAAATTTGTCGTATATGTAAATGAAAATTAGTTGCCAAATCTTCTATCACTGTTGGAAAAATTCCATTCGCTCCTCGAAATATTGGTCAAATTTTCAGCAGCCACAATTTTGAGAAATTACATCAGACCCTTAAAATTTAAGCGTGGAATGCCAAAGTAACATTTGAAAAGGCTAAAAGGTCTTTCATCTTATACACTACAGTAATAAATATTTATAGAATAATAAAAAGATCATGGAGACTGTTGTACCTCTCAGCTGCCACAAACTGGTAGCCTATCATTGTCACCCAGTTCTTATCGAACTAGTTCTCCCAATCTACCACGAGCTTTAGAATAATTCTGGTGGTTGAGATTTAGATAGGACCATAGGATTCATAAAGATTTGTTAAATTCAAAGAATTACATTTCGGTTTTAGATTTGTGATTTCAGAAAACTATGTACATTTGAATGAGTTAATCTTTAATTTATGAATTTTATAAGACAAAAAATGACAAAAGAGCTGCTAAGACGAGAATGACTAGGATCCTTGATAATAACCTTTATGTTATTAATATGGACAACCTATTAAATTTGTAGCGGTTGATTTCCATTCTCTTTTCCAGGAAATAGCAATGAAAGAAGAAATGCTCGAAACCTTATAATTGGAGCAAAGAGACAATATGTAAAAGATAGAGAACCTAACATATATCCTCAGACTACAAGAAAACGGGCCTTTTACCGCGGGTCCAAACCGCGGTAAAAGGCCTTCTACGGCGGGCCTACGGCGGTTTTAGCCCGCCGTATAAAATGACGCCGTAAAAACTAATTTTACTTTTTACCGCGGTTTTAGCCCGCGGTAAAACGGGTTCTACCACGGACTGAAAGCCCGCCGTAAAAATTCGTGGTGTGGTCACTTTTTTTACGGCGAGCCTAGTGCCCGCGGTAAATAGTTTAACGGCGGGCCTGTTGGCCCGCAGTAGAAAAGTTTTACCGCGGGCTTCCGGCCCGCCGTTAAATGGTTTACCACGGGCCGTGAGCCCGCCGTAAAAAGTGAGCTGAAAATCCTCACTCACCTACTAAATGGTTCCCCTTTTAGCCATTTCTTTCCACCTTATCCTTAAAAATGTGGGTGACACACTCTGAACAGACAAAACACATTGGATAGATTGATTAAAAAAAAGGTAAACAACAAGTATACACAAAAGACAAATGCAATTCATTTATTTAATAATAAAGGCAGCTCGTCAAGCCACTGCAGACATTGGCTCACGTAGACACATTAAACATGTCCCACAACTTTTTTTACATCTTAGCACCATTACCAAAAGTTTTTACTCAGTCAGCTCTTCAACCTAGTGAGGACACGTCATACAATAGCATTAAAACGACAACAACACTAAAAGCAAAACGACGCTATTTACATGCAACCCAAGTCGGTAACCCGTCATCATCACCTCAGTCCTCAGTGATGGTGCTTGCTCCTAGTCTCGCCACTGTAGAGCCTGCAATTATCATCACATACACCCAACTTACTGTTAGCCAGATTTAAATCATACCCAGGAAACATATTAGAGCCATCCGCTAAGACAGGATCACGGTAAAATTAAACATCCCCAGATATGGCAAAATATAAATCAAACATCTTGCACAAGTTAGGCTGCCTTACTCAAGTTAGATAACAGTTTATTTGAGTAGTTTCTCTCCTATTTATTGAAATTAGTTGACACTGTAAACATCAAATATAGTTAGAAATAGCAGGAAGAAAATTATTCAGCTAATGAAATAGAGTTAAGCATTTGAGTATACATCGATCCATTTGTATCAATATACTAGCCTAATTTTAAGATTTTGGCCACACTAAATAAGTTGCAAAAGTGTAGTATGTTTTAGCATAAGATGTTTGACTTACATCAGCAACAGTGATTTTCTCTGGTGGCGAAACATAATCGTCTAAGTCTGACTTATGACTTAAGTTCATTTAAAAAGTGCAAACCAGTGCAAACAAAGACCAGCATGAATTGTAATAGACTTGTAATGCATAACATGTACACCCTAAAACTTTTCAGTTAAATGAAGATGTTATAATACCCAATCACAATAAAATATAATATATCTACAAATGGAAAATATTGTGCTTATTTTATCAAAAGGGTGGCATGGAGATCATTGATTACTGGAACAACCAGACCAGATGTCCAAGTTCTCTAATGTGGTAGAGGTGCAGGAAGTAGGCAGGCTACAAAATACCAACTGTTCCAACTCAACCATCACTAGACAGCAAAACATATAAAGACAAACCCCAAAAAGATAAAAAAATTAGTTGAGTACCTGCATACTGAAAATCAGCAGCCTACGGATATTGATCACCGAAACGAGTCTGATCTTCTGGTCTGCCAACTGGTGCAAACTGCGATTGCATATGCTGATTCTCCATTGCAGCCCGTGCATTGGCCCATTCTTTAGCCTTGGCTGCCCAATCTTGTGCATTATTGTGGGCTGCCATTACAAAGATTGTTTAAAGGTCATTATAAATATAAACATAATCAAAATGAAGGTCATAAACATTTAAAACAAAATAAATAAATAAAAACCCGCGGTAAAGATAATCTCCCAGTAACAATATGTAAGATTATATATATACACACACACACACTTCAACAACTAATTCTAGTTGCAAATTAATCAGCAACAAACCAGTCAATATTAACAACAGCGAGCAAACATTAAAAAAGTAGAATGGAAATAAAGCTTACCTGTGTAATCCCAACCTTGGTTATGATGACTCCAGTTGGAATTGCCCCAATCCTACAAGCATTCTTAAGAAATGAAAACATGATACATTAAAGCTCCCAATCATTCTAGATTTCTAGTTTACTAATAAAGCACGAATCGCAGTACGGAGAAGAAAATCAACCTCCAAAATCATTCTAGAAAATCAACTCCCTCTCTTGCTGCAAAACAAAAACCCAATCAACAAAATCCATCTGACGAAATCAACTTAAATCGATTATTGATCGAAAAAAACCAAGATTCAATATTGGATGTGAGGAAAAAATCAAAACCACTATCTCATCTTCAAGCATTCACTTTGGCTTCTGCCACTAGCAATCAAAACCACGACCACAACCAAAAACCTAGCCTCCACCAGCAACCACAATCACAACAAAAAACCCAGCCTCTTGCGAGAACCATTTTCACACATTCATCAAAAACATTCAAAGATCTGAGTATCGGTGATGAAGGCTGGCCGGTTTTGTGGTGGTGAAGAAGGATTGTTTGGATAAGTGGAAAGGGCTAATTTCAAAAATGAAGGGGGCTTGCTTGGTGATGATGGCTTGTGGTGGACTGTTTGGTTATAGGAGAGATTGGAGATGATGGTTCGAAGAGAAGAGGTGGCTGCGATTGGCTATTTCTCGGCTTGAAAGGGTGGTGGTATGATCGGGAATAATAAAAGACAAGGGGAGATCGCTGAAGGGAAGAAACTTTCCGTTCGGAGAGGATGAGGGAATAGGCCAAAGCAAGGAGATGGTGGCTGGATCGGAGAGAAAGAGATGCAGATCAGGTGCTTGTTGTCAAAAAATGGAGATCAGAGAAGGAATTGAGTTGGGCTGCTTGGTGTGAAGCTCAGTGAGGAAAGTTGATTGGAAAAGAGAGATTGGGTGGAGGAGGTTGCAAGGGAGATGGCGATGATTGACCAGAAAGAGAAGGCGGCGAAGGCTGAGTCTCGAAGTGAGAGCAAAGCTTTTGCCTCCAAGTGTTATCACAGCGGCCAATAGCCTCTCTCCGCCACTGTTGGAAAAAAAGATTTCAGGAGAGAGCGACTGAGCGTTGACGGAGATAGGCAGCGACAGCGACGGAGGGAGATAGAGTCAGAGGGAGAGACCAGAGAGACAGATGAGATGAGGGATTTGG
Organism: Boswellia sacra; assembly: GCA_013180625.2. Lineage (NCBI taxonomy): Eukaryota > Viridiplantae > Streptophyta > Magnoliopsida > Sapindales > Burseraceae > Boswellia > Boswellia sacra. Next base: position 100,235 of record SNVD02004929.1, read on the forward strand.
GTTGATGGGAGAGAAGGAAATTAGGGATTACGAATTAGGGAGAAATAAATTAGACGAGAGAGAGGAGGGAAGTGAAAACTTTTTTTATCGACTTCTACTGCGGTCATTAGAGACCGCGGTAAAGTTATTGGTCTTTTGCTGCGGGTGTGGTAGCCCACCGTAAAGTTATTTTTTTACTGCATTTTTAGATGCCCGCCGTAGATGAGTGCAGTAAAAGCCTATTTTTCTAGTAGTGATAGAAAGCTTTTTGCAAGCTTTCTAGCTAGACACGATAAATAACCAAACTCGGAACTAGTAGCAAGTATGAGATTTGGAAGATTATTGAAGAAGGATCGACTTGAAACCTTCTAAAGAGTTGACTACTAGAGGTGGAGGAGAAGCGCTAAATTAATTAATCATCCAATTCCTTGATATGAAGAAATAGATTAATAATTTATTCTTCTCTCAATGCATGCAATTAGACATTATTAACTTAAAAAAAACCATTAAGCACCCTTCGTATGAGAACATCATCTATTGTAGATTTCTTGCAACTTAATCTTAAATTTGGTAATTAAACAAAAATTTTGTCAGTTTCTTATTTTAAGCTTCTTTTTAATTTTGTTTTGAAGTTTTGCGCTTCATAATTATGGTTATTATATACCTGCCTCATTCAACAGTTCTATTTGAAAATGCACAGTAGCATAGGTCGTCTTTGGCTTGTATAGTATTGTTATTGTATTGCATTGTGTATTATATATGCTAAAAATAGTCCTATATAAAACCTATAATATGTTTGGTGCAATAGCCAACTACGCATTGTAATAATTTATAACAAAAGGATTAGTAAAATAGCTTTAAAAATTATATAAAACATACTGTTAGGGATGCTCAAGGTTGGGACATAAAACCAAGGGTGATTGGGGTTCTATCCTGAGCTAGGGGAGCACGGGGTAGGGAACCAAGCTTGGTGGCAAGCAGGGTCAGGTCAGAACCTAGGGCTTGGAGCAAGCAGTGTTCGGCCTGGGTTTGGGAGACTCAGGGTCGAGTCGTAGGCCTTAGGGTTAGGTCACCCAAGCCTGAGAACCTTAGGGTTAGGTCACTCGCAGTTATAAAAGTAATAATAATTATAGAAGAAGTAATAAAGGGCAAATAATAATATTGTTTTTGGTACCATACAATATACTTTTAATATATACACTTATTAAGATTGCATAACTTTATATCATGTGTTTGTCATTTGAGAATTGTACTTTGTATTATCTAATACTATACAAAATTATGACAAAACACATGCATTGCATTATTTATTACAATGTAACAATTAAATTAATATTGTTGTCATGTACTAAATAAGAACTATAATCGTTCAATTGTATAATATATGTAAGTTTATTTTCCTAGGTGAAGCTTGATTAGAGGGACCTGTTCGTGATCAATTCCTATAATCCAAAAATAAAATAGCTAGACTACACTACGGGAAAAATGACTTTTTGCGACGAAATTTTTCGTTGCAAAAAGTTAAAATTTCGTTGCAATAAGTTTTTGCGACAAAAATAAATTCGTCGCACTCCAGTCGCAATATGTGAGTCGCAGTATGTTTTTTTGCGACAATTCTGGAATTCCTCGCAAAAAGTCTTTTTGCGACAAAATTTTTCTCGCAAAAAGTGGTATTTTGCGACAAATATTTCGTCACAAAAAAGATCACATAACGTCAACTTTTTGCGACAAAATAAAAATTGTCGCAAAAGAGTATATTTTGCGATGAATTCCAATATTGTCGCAAATTGTTAGAAAACAACTCATTTTTTAATAAAATTATTTTAGTTAAAAAAGTTTATTGCGACCAATTTTTTCTCGCTAAATACTACCTTTAGCGACAAAAAATTCGTCGCAATAAATTTTTAACACGAAAATTGATTATTTTTTAAGAATTTACAGATTTTATTTTTTAATTAGTTATAAATTTTAGAATAAATGACATGTCTCATTACACAACTTAATTCTTTATATTAATAATTTCATTAATTAACAACAAATTACAAAAAATTTATCACAATATATTTTTACAATATATCAACCTTTGTACATAGCAAAATTAAAAAAAATACAAAAAAGAGAAAGAAAAATGCAAAACTTCATCCTCCAAAAATTCTTTTGTTGTTGTCTTTGTATGAATCCTCAAATCTTCAAGTACAACCCATCTTCAAAAATACCTATTAAAAACAAAAAAATAAAAATAAAATGTTAAGTAATAATTAAAGCATAAAAAATGAGTTTATGAAAAAAACAATGTTGAAGAAGCAAAGAATTTGAGAATGTTGAGAATGTTGAGTATTCCATCTTCAAAAATACCTATCAAACAAAAGACAATAATATCAATCAAATATTAAAATAAATAAAAATATATTAAACTATTAAAGAAAATATATTACAACACAAAAGTAAAAGAAATAGTAAAAGTATTTACCAAATGTTGGAAAAAGAAAAGGAGTAGAGAATTGGAAGTGATAGAAGAAAATGAAACAATCCAAAAAATTAACCCATGTATATATAATAAAAGTTGGATATTTTGCGACGAAATTTTAACCTTTAGCGACGAAAATTTTGTTGCGAAATAGTTTTTAAAATTATGAAAAAAATGAAAGCGGGAAAAAGTTCGCCAAAAATTTTTTTTTGCGACAAAATTTTGATATTTTGCGATAAAATTTTCGTCGAGAAAGAGTTTCAAATTTTTGAAATTTCAAGAGCGGGAAAAAGTCCGCCCAAATTTCATTTTGCAACAAAAATTTTGATCTTTAGCGACAAATTTTTCGTCGCTAAATAACTTGAAATTTTCAAAATTCTCAAGCGGGAATAAGTCCGCCTAAATTTTATTTCTTGCGACGAATATAAATTCGTATTTCGTCGCAAAAAACCTCATTTTGCGACGAAATTAAATCATCGCAAAACATCATATATTGCGACAAAATATTAATCTTTTTGCGACGAAAATTTCCTCACTAAAAATCTTAAAAAAAATGTTAAAGACTCTTTTATTTGTCATAAAAAATATACAAATGTGAAAATTATAATAAAAAACTAAGAAGATTTTGAAATTAATCATACTTGGACTTTGATAATTATAAATTTATTTAGTAATTAAATAAATTTATCCAACATAATTAAATTTATTTAATATTAGGTTAATATTAAATAATTTAATGTCAATTAATTAATCATGTATTAACCACATACATTAGATATATAAAATTATTGCATGGTATTTAGTTAGTTTTAATTAATTGAGGATAAAAGTGTTAACAAAATACATACAAGTCAACAATCATTAACAAATGTAAAATAGTTAGACATCTATACATATGGCATAACTATCATGTGCGAGCTATTGAAAAAAGTTTGAAATTTAATAGGCGGGAAAAAGTCTGCCTAAAATTTAGTTTTTGCGACGAATTTGAATTTAAATTTTGAATAATTATAAGTTTATTTATTAATTAAATTTTCATCCATAATTAAATTTATATAATATTGGATTGGTATTAAATAATTTGATGACAAATTAATAAATAATATAACAACCATATACAATAGAAATATAAAACATTATATGGTATTTAATTATTTTTTATTGAGTATTAAAATATTAATAAAATAGGTACAACAACTCAAGAATTATTTAACAAATATAAACAATAGTTAGACATTTATACATATTTCATAGTTGTTATATGAGGAATTACAAAAAAAAATTTCTTTAGTGATCAATAAATAATTAATTATTGATATTATAATCATATATGTAACAAAAAGATTCTATTCATTTTAGCTATAATTTATTTTAATTATCTATTTCTTTTAAAAACACTAAAAATATGTTTTACAAATTTAAAAAATTAATTTGTGATGGAGATAATTTAATTATTAACATATAAACGTATTTCATAATTGTCATATGTATTAAAGTGTTAACAAAATACACACAAGTCAACTATCATTAATAAATGCATAATGCTTAAACATCTATACATATGATATAATTGTCATGTGCGAGTTATTGAAAATAAGTTTTTAATACTTTAATAAATAAATGATCAAATATTCATATTATAATTATTATGTAACAAATGCATTTACTTTTAGTGAATATTTTTTTATTATTTATTCATTATACAAATGCTAACAATTAATATTTAAAATATCTTGACAAATGCAAACCATAAGTTTGTAATAGTTGTAATTTAATAATTAGATATCTATATATGTCATATTTGTTATTATAAGAAATTGAAAATAAGCTTTTCTAATTTGATTAGTAAATGATTACTTATTCATATTATAATTATATAAAAATGTCACAAAATTGCATTTATTTTCAAGTAGAAAATGCCTTTAAATTAATTATCCATTTTTTTATAAAAGTAACAATTATTAAAAATATTTTTTACAATTATAAAAAATATTTTTTTCATATAAGTAATTTAATTATTAGACATATATACATATACATATGTTACAAGTATCATATGTATTACGAATTGAAAATTAGTTTTTGCCATTTACCAGCAAATGATTAATTATTCATATAGTAATTAATATGTAACAAATATATTTATTTTTTGTTATAGAGTTCATTTTAATTATTTATCTCACTTAAAATAAACTCTAACAATTGTTTAAAATATCTCAACAATTTACTCAAAGCTATACGATAAAAATTAAAAGTCTAAGAGAAATATATTGTCTAAATTAATACACTTTATAACAAAAAAAATAAAAAACATAATTATAGGCAACATTACATGATTATTAATTATTTATTTATTTATGTTTATTTGACATATAATTAAACGTTGAAAAATAAATTAGATTTTTAGAAGTTAGATTTTTTTTCCAATCTCGTTTTCATCAATTAAAAATTAGTCGTGGTAATAAGTTTATCATAATTGTAATTTAGCAGTTAAACATATATAAATCACACATAAATTAGATTATATATTGTTATGGCCATAACAATATTGGGCCTCAATTATTTCTAATACAGTAAAGCCCATTACTGTAGCCCATTATCTGGGCCCGTTATCTGGGTCCCACAATGACCCATCCTGGCTCAATTATCTCTAATACAGTAAGCCAATTACTGTAGCCCATTATCTGGGCCCGTTATCTGGTCCCATAATGGCCCATCCTGACTCCTATATAAACCCTCCGGATTATTGCTCAAGGTATGCACAATTTTCTGAACTTATTCTTTCTCTAGATTTCCTCTGCTTTTGAGAGCTTCTCTCTCTAGGAAATTCTCCCAGAAAATTCCGGAGTGCCGAAAATTGACTTGAGTGTCGGAGGGTCTTCGCCGGCACCACCGCCGGCACCCCTGACTGTTTTTCTTTATTCGCAGGACTGGACCCGACGTACGACCCGAGCTTCGACCCGCTTCCCGGCCGTCCGGAAACCGTGCATCAACAGTTGACGCCGTCTGTGGGAAACGACAATTCAAGCCTCTTTAGTTGTTGCTCCCATCCAAACGTACTAAAACACATCATGAGTCACGAATCCCAACACTCAACCTCCCTAGAGGTTGACGAAGAAATCGAGGTTGAAGCACCTCCCCGACGCCGAAGGGTAGTTGATACGGGGAGAGCTTTAGTGATATCCTCTGGGGTGGGGCCTAACCTCAGGCAACCCCGACTTCCACTTAGAAGACCGAGGAAGGGCAAGACGAATCGGTTAACTACCATGGAACATACCATGCGAAATTTCAGTGAACAGATGAATCGTATGGTGACTGTGTTCAACCAAGCATTTGGACAAAATGCTCAGCAGGCTCCCAACACTGCTGGGAATAACCCAATGAGTGCCATGGTAGTACTAAATGTCCAGATGGATGTTGGTGGACGCCCTGATTTAGTCGCCCAGACTACTGGATTGCCTCGCCATCAGGTCATTCAACCGAATCTTCCCCATCCCATTGTTCAAGGGGGGGATGGTCGCCCACAGATTCCCTCTCCCTCGCATATCGTATCTGAACAACAGTTAGCAGCAGTAGACCTTCGACACTCTCTGAACAAGAAGCGCCATACAAGCATTGAGCAGATACCGAGAGGAAGTAATGTTGATCAGCCCGCCTATTCTTATCATGGTCCTTACGCTCCAGGACGTAGTTATCAGCCCAAAAGAAATCGCCCCAGCTCACCACCCAGAGTTAAGAAGCATCGCCCAGATGTTGCCCCAATGGATGTCTCGGAGGAGGGGACATCAAACAATCATTATGCGGAGTTCAAGCGAGAAATGGATGAAAAGATCCATAAACTGAGAGGTTGATTAAACGTTCAGGAGGAGAAGAAGATGGTCGTCCACAATGGGAATCACCCTTTGCTGAAGATATTCTAAGGAAAGATACCCATACGGATTCCGGATGCCGCAACTCGAGCTTTACCAAGGGACAACGGACCCTCGAGAGCATTTAGACTCTTTTATTTCTCATATGGAGATACAAGGGGTCTCAGGGGGAATCATGTGCAGAACCTTTTCTCTTACCCTTGGAGGATCAGCTAAGCAATGGTATAGAAGGCTACCAGCTGCATCCATTTCCAGCTTTGAGGATCTTGCCCATAATTTCCTCACACATTTTAGCAACATGAAAACGAGAAGTCGACCAGCGCAGAGCCTTCTTTCAATCAAGCAGGGTCGTAATGAATCCCTCCGTGCATTTTTAGACAGATATCAGCGGGAGGTTACCCGAGTGGATCTATTTCATGATGGTTACGCTATGCAAGGCTTGGTTCAAGGGATCAGAGGGGAGCTCCCTCCAGCATGGGAATTCTCCGTTAACCTCCCACGTACGTATCAAAAAGCATTAGCAAGGGTCTCTAGCCATGCTGATGCAGAGGAAATTTTTCAAGCAAATTACCCTGGGCAAACTCCGGTGGTACCTAATTCCTCACGTGCAGATAGACGACCATATGATAATCATAGAAGAGAATCTCATGATAGAAATCAAAGGTCGATTCCGGATCGACGCTCTGCGCGAGATACATTCGGAAATGATCGTCTCTTGTTGCAAGGGTCATCCACCTGACCCCGCCAAGAGCATCATGACCAACCTCAGGAGGAGCACCGTACATTCACGTTGCTTACTATGCCACAACAGGATATCCTGAAGGGAATCAAAGATAAAGGTCTGCTGAAAGAACCTGTCCCCTTACGGTCGAATCCAAAAACAAAAGACAAGAGAAAGTATTGTCATTTTCACCAGGCCCATGGTCATAATACTGCAGACTGCTTCGAATTAAGGAGACAAATCGAGGGTCTTATCAAGGATGGCCAGCTACAGGAATACATTTATCAGCCCCCTGAACCATCCAACAAGAATGACTAAGGGAAGGAACCATTAGAAGAAGTAGCCACAATTTTTGGGCGAGTGGTGGCTGGTTCGAGCTCCCAAGCTCGAAGGCACCTAGCCAGGCAAGCGAGATATGACCTCCCTCGCTACGAAGTCAACTTGACAGCCTCCTCCACTAATGTTGGGAATCACGGTGTTATCTCTTTTTCACCTCAAGATGCGCAAGGTATCCATCATCCTCATTGTGATGCCTTGGTTCTCACGGTAATAGTGGCCAATAAAAGGCTACGGAGAGTCTTGATTGACAACGGGAGCTCAGCTGACATTATGTCATTGGATGCATTTGACCGATTGGGTCTCAACCGTAGAGACATGAGAGGCATCCAAACTTCTTTGATGGGATTCGCTGGAGGGAAGGTTATTCTCGAAGGAGTAATCTCGTTACCTGTAACCTTGGGAGAAGGATCCCTACAGACAACCAGGATGGTGAATTTTCTCGTGGTAGATCATCCAGGAGTTTATAACGCCATCCTTGGTCGGCCGTCACTTTACGACTTTAAGGCCGTTATGGGTGTCTATCATCATGTCCTGAAATTTCCAACACCCGCCGGGATAGGGGAAGTTAGAGGTGAACAACGAACTTCTCAAGAGTGCTACAACATGGCCTTTAAAGAGAAGGCACATAAGCTGATGATAATTCGAGGAGAACCTTCCGTGGGCATAAGCTAAGTGGGCAAGTACTACGAAGTACCCGGGATCCCACCGATGGAGCATTGGGGCCCAACTGGGAAGGTCCATACCAAGTCAAAGCAGTCATCCGACCAGGCACCTACAGACTGGTCACCATGGATGGGAGGTCGCTCCGTCATCCATGGAATATTGAGCACTTGAAGAAGTACTACCTGCAATCTCTCTATATGTGCAGTAACTCCGCCCAGGAGCTTATGCATGTGTAACAACTCCCATAGGGAGACCAATAAAGAGATTATCAATAAAGTGTTTAGTTTATTCAGAATTTTTGTGATTATACATCCTTAAAGCACATGTATGATCAAATTGCAATAAGATGAAAAGAGTAAAAGAGTGCAACACCAGAAAGAAAAAAAAAAATTTTAGTGTTCTTATTATATCAAAATTGGTTGAGGGGTGCCACACATCCTCACCTAGTACATTGAATTGAAAGTAAAGACAGTAAAAGGTAAAGTCAAGGCCTAGAGAGCAGCCTTGATATGATTATTCCCTATGAATGAGCATCTACCTAGTTGGAACAATTCCAACTATCTCTAAGAAATGGCCTCATCACCTCCTTCTTCGTCTGAAGACGATGAGGTAGAGTCGCCTTGCTTGGCCTCCCAGGCTGCTGTGTCCAATGTCGACTCGTAATCCTCATCTTTAAGGATGAGGCGGTGGAATTGCTCGGGATCAGAGTTTGTTGACTCTGCCACCAAGTTTAACTCTTCAGCTATGGGAGACTGATCAATCCCTGGGTAGCAGTCATGGAACCATCTACGCACCTCATTGACTCCCTCAATATAGGAGCGTTCCATAGCTTGCTGGTAGATACGACCCCTACGGAAGCGAGCGACGGCTTTGTCAATCCTACTTTGCTCAGCAGCAGCTCTCTCTCGAAGCTCTCAGCCAAAATCATTGGCCCTCTTATGTTGGATAGCTGCCTCCTTCTTGGCTTCGGACAAGTCTGCCTTCATTCTGCCCATCTGTTCCTTCATCTCTGCCATTTTTCTTTCCGTTTCGGTTAAGTTGTCGAGGCAGACTAGATGCTTCGCCTTCCAGTCGTCAACCTCAGAAGTGAGATGGTTAACCTCCTTGAGGAGGTTGGTGTTGGTAGACTCTCCTTGAGCTAAAGGCCCTGTCGCCTACAGAAAGAAAGGCAAAGAGAGGGAAGGAGTTAAGGCATGACTTTCAAAAGTATAAAAAAAAAAGGGAAGAAAGGGTCTCAGTAAAGCCTAACCTGAAGTATGATGCCCATCCCGACAGCGATCGCATCAAAGTATGTGAGTTTTACATTCTCTGGAAAGACATTGGTAGGCATGAGGCGTGCAGCACTTTGAGACAATTCTCGAAGGTAGTCTCCACATGTTGAGCCACTCTGAAAGCCTGTACTGTCAAAGGTAAAACGCTTGGGTAGTTGAGAGGTTGAGGGTAACTTGTTCCCAGTAGGCTTCGTGGCTGTTCCCTCATCCGCAGGCTGGACGGAGGTTGACCTATCAGGAATCGGCTTCCGTACGGGAACCTCCTCGTGACCACTGGCTTTCCTCTTCGAAGGCCCAAGAGTTGGAGGACTTCCACTCCGTTTCTTCTGGGAAGAACTAGGCCTGTCATGAGTGAAGGGCTTAAGCGGCATCTTGGCTACGAGTTGAGCAAATTGCTTCTTGGTAGGATGTAAAGGAAATAGTCCTGCGCAAAAATAAAACCGGTAAGACGACAAGCACATGTTTGATGAAGTAAGATCGGAAAGTAATGATCAAGCTTACCTTCCGGAGGAATTGGAGGTGATAAGCCAAGACGGACCAATTGCTCCCGATCAGTGAGGCTATGCACGTTCTTCGAGTCCACGGGTAGCTTGAGTATCACTTGCAAGTCGTCTCTCGCTTTCTGAGATAACAGCGGACGTTTGGTCCAAGGAGCTGCAATAAAAACAGAAAAGAATGTCAGTTGATCAAGAGTTTTCATAACAAAGGCGGATAGGGAGTCATTATAATAAGGTACCACAAAAACCAAAACGCCTCCTGATCCTCAACTTCTCCCCCTCTGGATGAGCACCTTCCTGATACTTCCAACCGCCACCACACCAGAATTGTTTGTACTTCCATTCTTTCATGTGGGAGGGGATGCCAAAAAGACGGTTGGGGTCATCCGTCTTCCCTCGCTGGGATATATAATATTAACCCGTTTTCTCACCATTCGGTGGGTGAATGGCAAAAATGTGCTTGACATGGTTGGTTGTAGGATCACCAAGGCCTGCACTTCTGAATAAACTTTGGAAAGCTATCAAAAGTCTCCATCCATTGGCCGACAGTTGGGTAGGGGCAATGCCCATAGCGTCGAGCATACGACGTACATAGTTATCAAAAGGCACCCAGAGACCAGCTCTCAATAACTTTAGGCTTAAACCAATGACACCTCGTGGTGGCCTACTCCACCGATCATCTTTCCTTGGAAGAAACAGGATGACTGAAGTCGGGATAAGGAAATGGGCTCTATATATTATTAATCGGTCACCCGGGAGTTGGTTATCAATATGGTCTGCCTCCCACCACTTTTCAACCTTCGGTTCACTATCTGAGGAAGCAGAGGACGACCAGTCGCTATCCCCCTCAGTATCTACCACCTTGTGGTTACCAGAATTCTGCCCTACCTCACGATCCTGACCGAAAAAGTTTTGGTAAAACTCGTTAACTTCTTTACGGTTGGTCACAGGATCCTTGTCCCTGGAAGACTGGGTTTGATGACTTGATTCCCCCCGTAGCACTTTCACAGTGGTTTTAACTCTAGCCATCTGCACAGTCAAAGAGGGGTCGTTAGTCATCAAACCAAGTCTACTGAGGGAGGGAAGAGGTGAAAAAAAAAAAAAAATTCTAGGGGGATTGTATTGAAAGTCCGCGGAAACACCCCCGCGGAGAAAAAATAAAAGTTTGAAAATCCGCGGAAACACACCCGCGGAGGAAAAATTATTTAAGTTTGAAAGTCCGCGGAAACACGCCCGCAGAGGAAAAATTATTCAAGTTCGAAAATCCGCGGAAACACCCCCGCAGAGGAAAAATTATTCAAGTTTGAAAATCCGCGGAAACACCCCCGCGGAGGAAAAAATTATTCAAGTTTGAAAATCCGCGGAAACACCCCCGCGGAGGAAAAAATATTAAAGTTTGAAAATTCTCGGAAACACCCCCGCGGAGAAAAAATTAAAGTTTGAAATTTCGCGGAAACACCCCCGCGAAATAAAAATTGAAGTTTGAAATTTCGCGGAATCACCCCCGCATTCTAAAATAAAAGTTTCGAAATTTTTCAGCAAACCCCCTGCAGCTAATATATATGAAGCTTTAAAACTTTGCACGAACGCCCCTGCAACTAATATATATGAAGCTTTAAAATTTTACGGGGAGACCCCTGTAGATTCACGTAACCTTGCATGCAAGGGTTACGTGATTTCCCTTCGGCCTCCGGCCTCGCCGGTCGCCTGCCTCTCCCCCTCGCCGGTCGCCGGCCTCTCCCCCTCGTCGGTCGCCCGCTTCTTCCTTGCGCCCAGCACGCCTCGCCCGCGACTCGCCCAGCACGCCTCGCCCGCCGCTCGCCTGCCTCTCCCCCTCGCCGGTCGCCTGCCTCTCCCCCTCGCCGGTCGCCCGCTTCTTCCTGGCGCCCAACACACCTCGCCCACGCGAGCCTATGGAGCGCTCGTGCGCGCCCGGCTCTCGCGGGCATGCTGCACGCAGCTCGCCCACGCGAGCTCGCTGGGCGCCCAGCGTCCTCCCCATGGCGCAGCTCGCCCCTGTGTGCTTAGCTCGCGAGCCCGCAGTGCATGTTGCTCACCCGTGTGAGCTAACACTTCTACACCCATTCCCGAATACCTCCTCTCCCTCATGCACTCTCATTTTTCTCCCCTCATGCCCGAATACACAATCAAGTTTCTTCTTCTCTCACACACAAACCCGAGGAGGAAAACACATGGAAACGTTTTGATATTTTCACACACAATCGCATACACACACGTAGGGCATAATCCGTACAAGAATTTTTGCATCGAAAAACTAAACATAATTCATGCATTCCGAAGTATATAAAGAAGAAAAAAAAAATTACTCACTTGCGGCAGCCGGAAAATTCTGCTCAGACTGAGAACTCTTGGTTGCTGGGATCACTTGCACTGCTTGCCGCCTGGGTGCTCTCTCCTATTTTTGAGTAAACCCTACTCCCTAACACTTGTGTCTTATATAGAGCACCAATTTAGGGTTTAAGCCACACTAAGCATGCATGGGTAATAAATCACCTCCTTGGGCCGGCCCCCTAGCACATTTAATCTATAGCCCAGAAATAGTCTCTACGCTGACCCATTGGTCAACTTGGGCCTGGGGGGACTATTGTTATGGCCATAACAATATTGGGCCTCAATTATTTCTAATACAGTAAAGCCCATTACTGTAGCCCATTATCTGGGCCCGTTATCTGGGTCCCACAATGACCCATCCTGGCTCAATTATCTCTAATACAGTAAGCCCATTACTGTAGCCCATTATCTGGGCCCGTTATCTGGGTCCCACAATGACCCATCTTGGCTCAATTATTTCTAATACAGTAAGCCCATTACTGTAGCCCATTATCTGGGTCCGTTATCTGGGTCCCGTAATGGCCCATCCTGACTCCTATATAAACCCTCCGGATTATTGCTCAAGGTATGCACACTTTTCTGAACTCATTCTCTCTCTAAATTTCCTTTGCTTTTGAGAGCTTCTCTCTCTAGGAAATTCTCCCAGAGAATTCCGGAGTGCCGAAAACTGACTTGAGCGTCGGAGGGTCTTCGCCGGCACCACCGCCGACACCCCTGACTGTTTTTCTTTGTTCGCAGGACTGGACCCGACGTACGACCCGAGCTCCGACCCGCTTCCCGGCCGTCCGGAAACCGTGCATCAACATATATAAATAATTAGCAATAAATTTTATGCTTGATTATTAGATTATTAACGATTCATATCACACACACACACACACACACACACACACACACACACACACACATATATAGAGAGTTTATTTTAATTATTTATCTCTTTTACAAACACTAAATTTAGAATATCTTAATAGTTTTTCACATTTAAAAGCATGAATGGAATTACAAAGGGTCTTTTTTTAATAAAAATTTGTATGAATATCCAAATGACCCTACTATATTTAAAAATTGTCAATTTATAGAAAATCAAATTAGATTTTTAATACTTTCTTTATTCTTTTTTTGTCATTTTTTAAAAAAGACTTATATATTAGACAAACCATTAACAAAGATAAGGAAACAAAATAGGAAAGTTATTAAGTTTTAATTTTAAAAAAATAACTTTTTGTGAGGAATTTTTTCTCGCAAAAGGTCATATTTTGCGAGGAATATATATTTTCGTCGCAAAATGTCCAGTATTGTCACATGTCCATAATAAGTTGGACGGGCTTTTCGCGAGAAATTTTTTCTCGCAAAAAGTTAACTTTTTTGCGAGGAATTTATTGTCGCAAAAGGTCACATTTCGCGACGAATCAAATTTTCGTCGCAAAATATGCAATATTGTCAAGTGTGCATGGCAAATTAGAATGACTTTTCGCGAGGAATTTTTTGTCGCAAAATGTGACTTTTTGAGAGAAAATTGTCCTCGCAAAAAGTCTCATTTTGCGAGAAAATTTTCCGCGCAAAAAGTCACATTTTGCGAGAAATCACTGTTTTGTCTCAAAATGTCCAGTATTGCCACGTGTATATGGTAAATTAAAATGGCTTTTCGCGAGGAATTACGTTTTTGTCGCAAAATGTCCAGTATTGCCACGTATGCATGACAAATTAAAATGGCTTTTTGCGAGGAATTTTTTGTCGCAAAAAAGTAGATTTTTTGCGAGGAAAATTTCCTCGCAAAAGGTTACATTTTGCGAGGAATTATTTTTTCGTCGCAAAATGTCAAGTATTGCCATATATGCAAAGTAAATTAGAATGGCCTTTAGTGAGGAATTTTTTATCGCAAAAGGTATTTTTTTGCGAGAAACGTAATTTTGTCGCAAAAAATGTTCATGTTGCTATAAAATTTTTGTCACAAAATCTCGTCTGTGTGTAATACATTTTGCGACGAAAAGTTTGTCGCAATAGGTTTTATTTCGTCGCAAAAAATGCTTCCCTAATTAGTCACTCGAGTTTTTAGCGAGAAAATGAATATTCGTCGCGAAAAGTTTTATTTTGCGACGAAAAATTCCTCGCAAAATATCTTTTTTTTAAATGCTAACTTTTGTGACGAAATTATAATTTTCTCGCAAAAGGCCGCTTTTTGCGACGAATTTTATTTCGTCGCAAAAAATTTTATCGCAGCAAACTGTTTTTCTTGTAGTGCTACAAGATGAGAAATGAATATAATATTTACGATATTTCTTCAAAAGAAAAAATACATTCATGTGTCGTGCATTTTTATATTAAAGGCAACAAGAAGTGATGGGAAATCCTAAAATTCTACCCACACAAACTCACAACGCCATTGAAATACTTAATAGAAACATAATTCTAGATCAGAGGAAAAGCAATTGCATGCATGTTGAAGAGTCATGAAAAAAGTACAACATTTCGCAAGTTCTAACAAGATATTTCTTAAGAAAATTATTCACCAGCATTCGTTTTAGGAACTAATTAAGCGACAACAACTTGTTATCTATTTTAATGGGTTCGATATATATATATATATATAAAAGAATTGATAGGAAAGGATTAATCATCATTTTTGTTTATTTGTTCTTGGTAATCGGAAGATAACCTCATCATCAAAAGATATATATTGATCATCATAGGCCGCGCTTTGCAGATAGGAGTTTTCATATCTCAGTTTGGTTTGTTTTTCGTCAAACCCAAAGCAAATGGGAAAAAGGGTAAGGGTAATAACAATAATATTATCCTGAGATTTCAGAAATATAGAATAACAACTCTCCATCTTAACTTCATGATGTGTATAAGTGTGGAATGTGTGATCTGGTAAATCTTGTCAAGTTCTTCAATCTTATACCCCCCTTTTTTAATCACACCCTTCAATCTAGTCAAGTTTCAATCTTTCTTCAATTATCTTCATCTTTCTTGCGTTTTCTCATCCAACCATAGAGTTCTGACAATCAGGATCATTCATTCTTCTACAAAAACTAGTTAGATCTGGCACAATCTCAAAAAAGGAAAAAAAAAAAGAAAAAGAAAGAAAAAAATCCAAGTATGAGAGTCGTTTTGTGCTTGTAGATGTCTGTTGGGTGTGGTGGGTATTTGATTTTAATATTAGATTGGATTTTTAAATATTTAATTTGAGATAAAATTTCTTAATAGATGCGCGTGTTTGATGTGTATATATGAATGTTTGGTGTTCCAGTTAGGATAATTTTTCTACATGGAGACAAAAATGAGTGTTTGGTTTGATCTAGAAAGGAAAAGAGAATTTGGGAAAAGACAGAGAAAAGAAATGGAGGAGAAATGGAGGAGAAGACGAGAGAGAGAGAGAGAGAGAGAGAGAGAGAGAGAGAAGGGGGAAAACAAAAGGAAGAGACAATTTGGAAAATGAAAAAGAGAAGAAATGGAGGAGAGAAGGAGAAGAAGACGAAAAAGAGAGAGAAGGGGGAAAAAATAAGATAGAATTTGGGAAAAGAAAGAGAGAAGAACTGGAGGAGAAGACGAAAGAAAGGGAGAGAGAGAAGAGAAAGGAAGTAGTTTTGGGATATTGGAGACTAAAGTTTGGGGTTTCTGATTATTTTAAAAAAGTCTGGGGTCCGCAATTTCACACATGTTAGAAACCTTAAGTACGACGTTGAATTAAATGTAAACCTCATGGATGATATTAAATTTTCACGTAAAATTATTGGCTAAATAAAATATTATTTCAACTAACCCAATAATTCTAAATCCAAAACCTAACCCAAGCAAGCTAGTATTTGACTTGTTAAAAACTTTTAATTGATTTGTAAATTTTGAAATCTTTTACTAACTAATATATATATATATTTTAAACGAATATTGATACACATTCTAAAATTTATCGCAGAATTAGGGAGGCTACCTAAATGATTTGACATGAATTTAAGACAACTGTATTATTTATTATATAATCAAATCATCAATTTGATAATTATTAATTAAGTATACATAATTTAGAATACAAATTTTGAGATAAAACTTAGGATAGGTATCATTATATTCTTTTTTAAAAACGATAAAAAATTCTTAAAGGAATGCAATTTTTTTTTTAAATAACCCAGGCTCCTCCTGCACCAAACCGGACCATTTGTGTCTGTCTCAGCTGAGAAACTTGGATCCTTCTGTAGTCAATGCACCAAATCTCAGACCCCTCAACCACCCAAGCTACCCCTTGGGGGGCAATAATGTGTTAATTACCGTAGCCATCACTATGAATATTCTAAGGTTTTAAAATCTTGGCGTAAAATATCCAAATTTCTTTAAGAAAATATCAATAGTTGCCTTGAACACGCCTTGTGCGCTGCCCCCTGCCCTAGTTTAATTTTTATAGCCCAGATTGTCTAATGACTATTAGTAAGAAACAAGTATTAAACGACAAATTGTTAGTGGTTACAACCAACAACTTCGACATCGATCCCAAATAGTTGTCTAAAATTACGGTAAAAGAAACAATACTAAGCATATTATCCTTTTCCATAAGAGTTAGGATCGCTATCTTACTTATTCAAGTTTTTATTATTATTTTTCTGTATAGTTAAGATTTGTCTCTTACTATTTCATTTTAGAACCTTCTTCTATAAACCATCAATTGAAAGGCAAAATTAGGATTTGACATTGATAAATTTATTAGAAACCATTTCTCTCTAACATATTGTGTGATTATAATTTCGTTTATATATTATAGAGGAGTGCCAGCGTCAGTCGCGGATATAACAGTCGCTGGCCTCCTCTATTGACACATAATCGATGAGTTTAAAAATTTGAATCCCTTGGATTGCGCGTTACAAAAGGAGGCCAGGATTGTCAATCGCACTTGCGATTGATGGTAGCTAGCACTCCTTTTTTCATAATTTTCTTCATTTGGATTGTAGTTGTTGTTGTTGGCCAGGGGAATTCGATCAGAATCAAAATCTTTCACAAAGATATGAGAGCTCTACCTCTGCATCTCACCATATTGGTTTAATCTTATTTCTACCATATAATATACAATTTCAAAGGCCAATTTGAGATCTAACAACTCTGCCTACCCTGTAAGGTACTGACTTGTTCGAATATTTTGACATTGGAACCAGTCTAACATGTGACATCAATGTGGTATCATATATTTTCAATATATTACTAAAATATTATATTTTTTAATAATGTCCTTTCTGTGGATGGAGTTGCTAAGCTGTATCCCATGCCCAGTCACACTTGATTTCTCATGTGCAACGAGTCTAACTCTAGATATTGAGTGGATTCAGAATACAGTCGGAAAATCTGAAGTTGACTTTTGAAATTGTATGTAGTATAAAAAAGATTAAGCAACAATAGTTCATGCAGAGGCAGAGCGCTTGAGAGATCTCCACTTTCTTTCTTTAAAGAGCTTTTGATCTTCTGTTACGATGGCCAGGCAAAAAAACGAAATTTCTTCTTGTCCGAGCTGTTGTAACAAGTTGTTCCCTGGCGGAGAAAACTTATCGTCTAAATCCATGCTTCAAGAGGGCAGTTCCTATTTCTCCGAGGCTCGAAACACCAAATTTGAAGGTCAGGATCGCAATTTTTATAAAATTTCCCGAATTATTATGTGTTAGTTTTATCAGTCAAAGAGAAATTCCAATTGTTCCTGGAAAGGGTAACCTAACACGGAAAATTCATGTTATGCTACCGTTATTGCAACACAAAACACATGAAGACCAACACCATTTTTACATGTAAAGTTTTCGAAAATAGCCACAAAATTTTTTTCAGGGACTAAAAAATATTTAATAGAAAATTTGCTGTCCCTAACTGAATTGTTTTTTTAATTGGACTAAGAAAAATTTAAAAGTTTCCATAACAAAAATTATAATGTATTCATATTATATATATATATATATATATATATATATATAACGTGTCTTATATAGTGCTAAAAATTAGTTTTTCTATATGTTATACTAGTCTCTTTATTATTTATAGAGATATTATATTATTTTTTGAGATTTGAGTTGAGCTAATTTTAATATTTTATATAATTTTACTTTTTTAAAAATATTTTTTATATACATATTAAATCTTTTCAAAAAATTTTGAGGGGGGGCAGAGCCGACTCCAGCTGAGTCCCCCAGTGGCAAATAATGATGTTTATCAAGCTTTTAATTTGTGTCTAATTAAAAAAATGCATAAATTAAAATAGTATTAATATTATTATTGGATTAAAGTAAGTGACTGAAATGTGTGCGTGAATTTATCAACTTATTGGATTTTAAGTAAAAGAAAAACGATTATAATTTACAGGAACTTAAAAGTCTCATTCAGATTACTAGAGTTTATTGCATGATCTCTATTCTTCGAAGTTCAGTATTTATGGAGAAACGATAAGCTATTTACGTACAATTGTTCAATTATCATCTAATGGAGCTTCCTTAATTATTTAAATTAAACGCAATATTATTAGAAGAACATAAAATAATCTCTTTTATCATGATAGAATAATTACACTTGGGCAATCACATTTTATAGCTAGAGAAGATATAATCTATTTGGATAAATAATCATTATATTATTATAATTTTATTTTATTAAAATTTTCGCCTAAAAAATTTGGGATACAAGATCTCGAATATGTATAACTTTGTTCTTAGTTTAGACATTGAAACTGCTCTTAGTAATTTTTCTTTTTCAGACAATGAGACAGTTCGGGCCGAAGTAAAAAAACTCTGGAATGAGCTAAAAGATATTAAGGCAACTGTCGATGAGTTGAAAAATTTGCGGCCGGTAGTTGCGGATAATGCAACACCTGCACAACAACAACAAACAGGCGTAAAAAATTCATCCAGCACTAGCACACCAGCAAAGATACTAATAACTGCGACCAGGGAACATGATAGAGGTCGTATGATGGGACGACAACCATCTTTTACTGGTGATCATTGGTCCCAGCAAGGAAGAGAAAAACGTATCAAAGCATCATCATCAGAAGATGCCGATTATGGTAGCTACTACACAAATAAAATCAGTAATAACTTGTCGCATAATGGGTTCCTAAAATGCAAGTTATGAATCTCTTGAAAAAACTGTTGCAAGAATTCATATTTTCGTTCAATAAATCTTCTATAATAAATTTCCTAATGATCTTTCTATGGCTTTGTATGTTTTTGGGTAGCATTATTTTTCTATTGTACTTTCGTAATTTATTAAATAAACTGTTATCTGATCACGCGGCTTATAACTAAAATCTGTGGCAAAGTGCCGTTATATTCTTGAATAAGAAAAATGCTAGATCAATTTTCTGCAAATTAGTCAATCGTAAAATTAATCAAGAATCTTCAGCTCAATATATATAGAAGATGGATTTACCACAACTGTGAGTTACTTAAATCTAGACTGAAGAAATTTGACCGGTTTAAAATCAATGATGAAATAAAAAGAGACCTTATATTTGCAGGATTGAAGAGAACATTACCTTTATCTTCTTCAATTAAGATAAATCTTAAAATTCATACTTAAAGACAGGTGAGCAGTTATCAACAGTTTCCTTGATTGCACTTAAATCATTATATGCGCAACCCCAACAATTTACTCTACTTCTCTCTATCCTTGTCTGTAATATCCTAAATCTTGTAGTGTACATTATATCATGTGTTATGGTTACATATGTATTAATGTATATGTAATGTATTTGAATTGTAATGTAATAAATGAAAGAATGAGGGGCTTAATGAATGGATTTAATGGTTATAAAGGAGGAGAGATGGACTAAATGGAAATTTGGCATAATATTTGTCTATAAATGGGAAGACTTCTAGAACTCTTTCATTTTTTTCCATGCTTACACGTTCCCAGCCCTATACACTCTCAAAAACTTTTCACACAACGCATCAAGGAATCAAGGAAGAAAAAGGAGGGAGAAGGAAGAAAGAAGTGGTAAGAACTCACTTTTTTTCCTTAAAATTCTTGTCTTAGTGTGTGTGTTTGCAAGAAAATTTTTGGGTTGTGATTTGAGTATGTGAATTGTTGTTTGTGTTGCTGGAGATTTGTGTGGAAACATGAATTTGAATGAGTTTTGAATGTATCTAAGCAAGAGGATGAAGATATAAGCTAGAATTGAGAGTTTAGTTCAAATCCTGGAAATTTTGTTACACTGAGCAGTGCATGTTCCGAAAATTACCAAAAATCAGTGGGACATTTTGTTGTTCTGAAATTTTTATGGATGAAAATAGACATGTCCAGGAGTGCATAGCAATTGGATTCACTCAAAAATTCGAAGTAGGTGATTTGTAGTGAATTTTTGAATTTCTGGTATGGTATTGCACATTTCCCCTGTCTTAGAACAGAGTAGGGGAAGACGATTTTAGTTGAAGGTCCAAATCTTCATAGAATTACCTGATTTTTGGTATGCATGTCTTTTTACGTGTCATATATGAGACGGTAAATTTTCACTGAGATTAAAGCTCTGTGTGAATTGTTATATATTTTTAACGTTGGCTTGCTAAAACTGGAATTTTTAGTTTCCAAAACAGGGCAGTTAGACATAAATGGAATTGAATGGGTTAAACACCTTGAAAAGCCCTGATTTTTGGTATGGAGGTATATATATATGTTATATACCAGCCTGTAAATTTTTGTAGCCATTTGAGTATGATTGAAATTCCTACAAATTTTTAAGTTGATAGTCCTCAGTGAAGTGAATGCAGTGGCAGAATTGTTGAGGTAATGAATTTGATTATTTTGAGTGACCTAATGACCCCAATTTGCTCTAAAAATTTTAAGGAGACATGAGGTATGTGTGTAAAAGATGTCTACCTAATTGTGTGAATTTTGAAAGTAGACAAGTGTGTTAGCCTTAAGGCTACATAATAATTTTGATGATAACAATACACATTGATTAATTGAGATTTACTAACATGTTTATTTATGTGCAAGAGTAAGATCATTGAAATAATTATAAAATCAAGAAGAGGCTTATTAAAATGAAGTGTTGAAGCTAAGGAGAAGACTACATGTTAAAGGAACCAAAGTTTAAGAACAAGGTTTGATTCAAGGAATGTGACACATGAACAATGTTCAATCAATTGGTCATATATTTCTCTACAAATGTCTGAATAATATGATTCTTGAGCCTTTGGAAGCTTACTCAATTTATAACATTTCATATGTTTTAAATAAATTCAAATTTCAAATGTAAGGTTGTCCAAATCATCATGCAAGTTGAAAGACAAATGGAAGCAGCTGACATGAGCACCAAATACTCTTTTGGACATATCTTGAGGTAGGAAAATCAAAATGACTTGATTCTTGTGGCATTAGAAAGAGGAATTAATGAATCACATTTCATATGTTTTGAATAAATTCAAATTTCAAACGGAAGGCCGACATAATTGACATGCAATTCGGTGGACTGACACAGAGAAGAAAAATCAACTCATTTGAGTACTAAATAATGTTTTGTTTATATCTTGAGTTAGAGATATCCAAATGACTTTATTCTTACGGCATTAGAAAGATGACTTAATGAGGCACATTTCATATGTTTTGAAGAAATTCAAATTTCAAATGGAAGGCTGACATAATTGACATGCAATTTGGTGGACTGACACAGAGAAGAAAAATCAACTCATATGAGCACCAAATAATGTTTTGTCCATATCTTAAGATAGAGATATCCAAATTCTTTGATTCTTAATGTTTTGGAAATTTTATTCAAATATGAAGATCTTTTATGTTTTGAAGAAATTCAAATTTCAAACAGAAAGCTGACATAATACACATGCAAGTCGGTGGACTGACACATGGAAGAAAAATCAAGTCACATGAGCATCGAATGGTGTTTTGGCCATATCTTGAGCTACAGATATCCAAATGACTTTGTTCTTGATGCGTTGAAAAGCTTATTCAATTTTGCAGATCTTTTGTGTTTTGCATATTTTCACATTTCAAACGTAACATTGACAAAAATGGCAGACAATATTATGGTTTTTATGGTGGGTAGAAAATTTGGAGTTGGTGTCTTCACTTGATTAAGTTCATCCCATTTGCCTATAAAAGGAGCCCTTCTCCCATGCATTCAGCAAGAGCAAGAGAACCATTTATCAAGCAAAAAACAAGAGAAATATCAAGTCTAGAGAGCTTTCATATTCTTTATCTACTCTTTGAAGAGAGTTGTACTTTTGTTGTAAAAATTTTCTTTGTTCTTGTATTGTGGTGAGAGTAAGATCTTCTTGTAAAGGATAAAAGTTATCCTTGAGAGAACTCTTTCCTTGGTTGTTCATCAAGAAGAACTCTTGGTGTGGTGTTATCAAGAGCTGAAGAAAGTTGTCTTGGTGAGGTTGTTCATCAAGAAGAACTCTTGGTGTGGTGTTATCAAGAGTTGGAAGAAAAAGTCTTGGTAAGGTTGTTCATCAAGCAAGTTGTAAATATTTCTACAACTTAGTGGAAAGCTTAGCTCGTGGAGCTAGGAGCCCGTGGACGTAGGCAAGGTTTGCCGAACCACGTAAATTGAGTTTGCACTCTCTCTATCCCTTTCCTCTTTACATTTAATTGCACTTGTGATTGTTCATCATTATTATTCTTTTGATTGCATCTTTGATAAATTCTAATTTCATCTTCTTTACCATTATTTTCAAAGAAAGAGTGAACTAATTTTGATCTTTCAAGAAAAGTTTTCTAAATCCGTTTTGATAAATAAAAAACCAATTCACCCCCCCTCTTGGGTTGCCATACCTGGGTCAACAAGTGGTATCAGAGCAAGGTTGCTCAATTTTTTAAATCTTAATCGATTTTTGAGCTATGGCAACTTTTAAGTCAACTTCATATGTTGAGGGACTTTCTATCTCTAGACCTCCATTTTTTAATGGAAGTGATTACTCTTATTGGAAAACTAGAATGAGTATTTTCTTGAAATCTTTTAATTATGATTTATGGTCTATTGTTTTGGAAGGACCTTTTGTTCCTACCAAAATTGAAAATGGAGAAAGCATGCTTAAAGAACCTAAAGAGTTTAGTGAAGATGATAAAAAGAAATTCAGTTTGAATGCTAAAGCTATGAATGTGTTGTATTGTGCTCTAGATAGAAATGAGTTTAATAGAATATCTACTTGTTCTACGGCACAAGAAATATGCACACACTTGAAGTAACTCATGAAGGAACTAGTCAAGTTAAAGAATCCAAAATTAGTATGCTAGATCATAGTTATGAGCTTTTTAAGATGAAATCGGATGAATCAATTTCTGAAATGTTTACTAGATTTACGGATATTATTAATAGTTTGAAATCTCTTGGTAAATCTTATTCTAATGTTGAAATGGTGAGAAAGATTCTTAGGTGTATACCAAAATCTTGGGAGCCAAAGGTGACGGCAATTCAAGAAGCAAAGGACCTCACCAAACTACCATTAGAAGAACTTATGGGGTCTCTCATGACTCATGAAATCACCTTGAAGGAGAATGAAGAAGATTTCAAGAAAAAGAAAAATATCGCTTTCAAATCTTCAACAAAAGAAGATGATGAGTCCGACGATGAAGGAGATGATAAAGATCTTGCATTCATCATAAGAAAGCTAAAAAGGATGATTAGAAGAAACCAAGGATTCAAAAAGAATTCTAGAAGGGAGTACAAAGGGCAAAGCTCAAAGCAAGATAAGAAAAATGATCAAGTCATTTGCTATGAGTGCAAGAAACCGGGACATGTAAAGATGGATTGTCCTTACTTCAAGAGTCCAAACAAGAAATCCAAAGCAATGAAAGCCACAAATTGGGATGATAGTGAAGCTAGCTCCACCGAAGAAGAAGATTGCGAAGTGGCAAACATGTGCTTCATGGCTTTAAGAGAAGATGAGGTAAGTATTCTAAACTATGATCCTAAACTTTCATATGATGAATTACTTGAAGCATTCCAAAATTTACATGTGCAAGTTGATAAACAAAATTCAAAAATCAATGCTTTCAAAAAGAAGTCAAAAATCATGTTATCTCAATTAGAAGAGTTGGTAGAAATAAATGAAGCTTTAGAAAATGAAAATGAAATTTTAAAGCAAAAAGATTTTGAAAGTTTGGAAAGTCAAATACATTTAAAAACTGAAAATGACATTTTAAAACAAAAGGATTTGATAAATTAGAGAAAGAAAATGTTATTTTGAAAAAGGAAAATAATGACTTAAGAAATATTGTTGATAGTTTTACAAAAAGCACAAAAAATTTGAATTCTATGTTACAAAACCAAAGGTGTGTTTTTGATAAAAGAGGTTTAGGATATAAAACTCATAAAAATCAAAAGTATTTTAAAAATTATTTTGCTCATGCATCTTCTAGGAATAATCCTAATCATTCATGTACTTATTGTGGAAGAAAAGGACACAAAGTGCATTCTTGCTATATTAAGAGAAATCCTAATTTGAAACAAATATGGGTTCCAAAAAGTACCATAACTAACCCCTAAGGACCCAAGAACTTTTGGGTACCAAAAAGTTACTCCTTGAATGTTGATTGTAGAGACAAAGGAGTGCAAACACAAGTGATACTTAGATAGTGGATGCTCAAGGCATATGACCGGAGATGCCTCCAAGTTCTCAAGATTAATCATGAAGAAAGGAGGATATGTGACATTCGGTGATAATGCCAAAGGAAGGGTAATTGGACATGGTGATATTGGTAACCCTTCTTCACCTATTATTGAAAATGTTTTGCTTGTTATGGTTTAAGACATGATTTGATTAGCATTAGTCAATTGTGTGATAAGGGATATTTTGTTACTTTGAGCCTAATAGATGTGTGATTAAGGATGTTAGTAACAATAAGACATTATTTGTTGGTAATAGATGTGGTAATATTTATACAATTGATATTGATGTTAATGATCATGTAGAAAATTGTTTCATTGTTAATCATGATGCTTGGTTATGGCATAGAAGGTTAGGTCATGCTAGCATGGACACAATTTCAAAAATTTCTAAAAATGATTTAGTTGATGGTCTTCCAAAAATAAAATTTGAAAAGGATAAGATTTGTGATGCTTGTCAATTTGGAAAACAAGTGAGAACTTCTTTTAAACAAAAGAAATTTATTTCAACAAATAAACCTCTACAATTACTTCATTTGGATTTATTTGGACCATCAAGAACTCAAAGCCTTGGTGGAAAGTATTATGTTTTTGTTATTGTGGATGATTATTCAAGATTCACTTGGGTATTATTCTTGAAAACTAAAAAATGAGGCCATACAAGCTTTTTCAAAATTTGCAAAAAGAGTCCAAAATCAAAAAGGTTATTCTATTGTGTCCATTAGGAGTGATCATGGTGGTGAAAGTAGACAATGTTGCATTTGAAAATCTTTGTGATGAAAATGGTTTTGAACATAATTTTTCCGCACCTAGAACTCCACAACAAAATGGTGTTGTTGAGAGGAAAAATAGGACTATCCAAGAAATGGCTAGGACCATGTTACTTGAAAATAATTTGCCAAAATATTTTTGGGCCGAAGCTGTTAATACCGCATGCTTTATAATCAATAGAGTCCATATTAGAGCTTTAATAAAGAAAACTCCTTATGAACTTTGGAAAGGAAGAAAACCCAACATTGGATTTTTTAAAGTTTTTGGATGTAAATGTTTTATTTTAAACACCAAGGATAACCTTGGAAAATTTGATGCAAAAGCCGATGTTGGAATTTTTGTTGGCTACTCCAACCATAGTAAAGCATATAGAGTTTTTAACAAAAAGACTCTTACTATTGAAGAATCTATGCATGTTGAATTTGATGAAACTAATGTTATTTCTTCAAAGAATTTAGATGATGATATTGTTGAGGTAGAAAGGCAAATCAAGGAATCAAGGCTTGATGAAAAGAGCCAAGATGAATTACAACTTCAACAAGAAAAGCTTGAGGAAGTAAATGATTCTTCCCAAGAATTACCAAAGGAATGGAGGTATGCAAAAGCTCACCCTAAAGATCTCATTATTGGTGAACCATCACAAGGTATGAAAAACTAGATCTTCTTTTAAGAACTTTTGTAATCATTTTGCTTTTGTCTCTCAATTTGAACCAAAATCTTTTAAAGAAGCCGAAAATGACGAAAGTTGGATTTTGGCTATGCAAGAAGAATTTAATCAATTTGAAAGAAATCAAGTTTGGGAATTAGTCCCTAGACCCAAAAATCATTCTATTATAGGCACTAAATGGACTTTTAGAAATAAGTCGATGAAAAGGCACCATTATTAGAAACAATCTAGACTTGTTGCTCAAGGATACAATTCAAGAAGAAGTATCGATTATAGAGGACAACCTTTGCACGCGGTTTAATGACCAATTAGATCTAAATAAGAATATTGTGTGCATTTGCATGTTATAAAAATTTTACATTATATCAAATTGATGTCAAAAGTGCATTTTTTAAATGGTTACATTATGAAGGAAGTATATGTAGAGCAACCTCTTGGTTTTCAAAATCATGATTTTCCAAACCATTTTTTCAAACTCAAAAAGGCACTTTATGGCTTGAAACAAGCACCAAGAGCATGGTATGATAGATTGAGCAAATTTCTCATTGATAATGGTTTCGAAATGAAAAAAGTTGATACTACTCTTTTTGTTAAAACAAAAAATGATGATTTATTAATTGTTCAAATCTATGTTGATGATATTATATTTGGTGCTACTAATGTCTCTATGTGTGAGGAATTTTCAAGTGCATGCAACAAGAATTTGAAATGAGCTTAATGGGAGAATTAAATTTCTTCCTTGGACTTCAAATCAAGCAATCAATAGATGGGATCTTCATTAATCAAGCTAAATACACAAGAGATCTTCTCAAGAAGTTTGGCATGGATAATTCAAGGACATATAACACACCTATGGGTACATTAACCAAGCTTGACAAAGATGAGAAAGGAAAAGATGTTGAGGTAACAAAATATCGAGGTATGATTGGCTCTCTTTTGTATTTAACTGCTAGTAGACCTGATATTATGTTTAGTGTGTGTATGTGTGCTAGATTTCAATCTTGTCCAAAGGAATCTCACCTTAAGGCTGTCAAAAGGATATTTAGATATCTTCTTGGAACCATAAATCTAGGTCTTTGGTATCCTAAGTGTGATAATTTTGATCTAATTAGTTATTCCGATGCGGACTTTGCTGGAAGTCTTCTTGATAGAAAGAGCACTAGTGGCTCTTGCCATTTTCTAGGACATGCATTAGTCTCATGGTTTAGTAGAAAACAAAATTCTGTTGCCTTATCAACCGCGGAAGCCGAGTATATTGCAGTAGGAAGTTGTTGTGCACAATCTCTTTGGATGAAACAAATTTTAAAAGATTATGGTGTGGTATTTGATCATATTCCCATCAAATGTGACAATACAAGTGCCATCAACATTTCAAAAAATCCCATACAACACTCTAGGACTAAGCATATAGAGATTAGACATCATTTTATTAGAGATCATGTGCAAAAAGGTAATATTTCTTTAGAATTTTATTCCCACCGATAAACAATTAGCCGATATATTTACTAAACCCCTTAGTCAAGATAGATTTTGCATAATTAGAAGAGAATTAGGCATGTTGGATATGTCTTAATTTTGGTTTAATATGATAATCTTTGAATAGGTAGCATACGTTAAGGGGGAGAATATATTTAGAGGGAGTAGTTAATTTGATTACATCTTTTTGATGATAACAAAAGGGGGAGAAATAGTTGGATTGCTTATATTCATAACAAGTGCCATTCTTTTTGCTTATTGTTGATTTTATTTTCATTTTTGATTTTAGATTATATTTTAAAGCAATCAATGGTTTGTCATCATCAAAAAGGGGGAGATTGTTAGCCTTAAGGCTACATGATAATTTTGATGATAACAATACACATTGATTAACTGAGATTTACTAACATGTTTATTTATGTGCAAGAGTAAGATCATTGAAATAATTATAAAATCAAGAAGAGGCTTATTAAAATGAAGTGTTGAAACTAAGGAGAAGACTACATGTTAAAGGAACCAAAGTTTAAGAATAAGGTTTGATTCAAGGAATGTGACACATGAATAATGTTCAATCAATTGGTCATATATTTCTCTACAAATGTTCGAATAATGTGATTCTTAAGCCTTTGGAAAGCTTACTCAATTTATAACATTTCATATGTTTTAAAGAAATTCAAATTTCAAGTGTAAGGTTGTCCAAATCATCATGCAAGTTGAAAGACAAATGGAAGCAGCTGACATGCGCACCGAATACTCTTTTAGACATATCTTGAGCTAAAAAAATCAAAATGACTTGATTCTTGCGGCATTGGAAAGAGGACTTAATGAAGCACATTTCATATGTTTTTAATAAATTCAAATTTCAAACGGAAGGCTGACATAATTGACATGCAATTCGGTGGACTGACACAGAGAAGAAAAAGCAACTCATTTGAGTACTAAATGATGTTTTGTTTATATCTTGAGTTAGAGATATCCAAATGACTTGATTCTTGCAGCACTAGAAATATGATTTAATGAGCCACATTTCATATGTTTTGAAGAAATTCAAATTTCAAATGGAAGGATGACATAATTGACATGCAATTCGGTGGACTGACATTGAGAAGAAAAATCAACTCATATGAGCACCGAATAATGTTTTATCCATATCTTAAGATAGAGATATCCAAATGCTTTGATTCTTAATGTTTTGGAAAGCTTATTCAAATATGAATATCTTTCATTTTTTGAAGAAATTCCAATTTCAAACAGAAGGCTGACATAATACACATGCAACTCGGTGGACTTACACATGGAAGAAAAATCAAGTCACATGAGCACCGAATGGTGTTTTGGCCATATCTTGAGCTACAGATATCCAAATGACTTGATTCTTGATGCGTTGGAAATATTATTTAAATTTTCATATCTTTTATGTTTTGAATATTTTCAAATTTCAAACGTAACATTGACAAAAATGGCAGACAAGATTACGGTTTTTATGGTGGGCAGAAAATTTGGAGATGGTGTCTTCACTTGATTAAGTTCATCTTATTTGCCTATAAAAGGAGCCCTTCTCCCATGCATTCAGCAAGAGCAAGAGAAGCATTTTATCAAGCAAAAAATAAGAGAAATATCAAGTCTAGAGAGTTTTAAATTCTTTATCTACTCTTTGAAGAGAGTTGTACTTTTGTTGTAAAAATTTACTTTGTTCTTGTATTGTGGTGAGAGTGAGATCTTCTTGTAAAGGATAAAAGTTATCCTTGAAAGAACTCTTTCCTTGGTGAGGTTGTTCATCAAGAAGAACTCTTGGTGTGGTGTTATCAAGAGTTGAAGGAAGTTGCCTTGGTGAGGTTGTTCATCAATAAGAACTCTTGGTGTGGTGTTATCAAGAGTTGGAAGAAAAAGTCTTGGTGAGGTTGTTCATCAAGCAAGTTGTAAAGATTTCTACAACTTAGTGGAAAGCTTAGCTCGTGGAGCTAAGAGCCCGTGGACGTAGGCAAGGTTTGCTGAACCACGTACATCGAGTTTGCACTCTCTCTATCCCTATCCTCGTTACATTTACTTGCACTTGTGATTGTTCTTTATTGCTATTCTCTCTATTGCATTCTATTTTCATCTTCTTCACCTTTATTCTCAAAGAAAGAGTTAAATAATTTTGATCTTCAACGAAAAGTTTTACAAATCCGTTTTGATAAATAAAAACCCAATTCACCCCCCCTCTTGGGTTGTCATACCTGGGTCAACAAAGTGTTGTTGTAAATTGTTTGTCAAAGTAAGTATAGAAATAGAGCCAAAAAGGCAAAATGTTTTACAAGTATATGGTGACCTAAAAAGATATTTTTATTTTATTTTTAGGTCAATCACAAGCATCGAAAAGCAGCTATACGAGGTAAGTAAGCTAACTATTCTGAGGCCACAATAAATTGTGTACTGTATGTATGTAATTTTGTGGATTTTAACATTGTTAATTGCTAGCACTTTGATGCTTGAAAGTGAGATATTGTGACTGTTCTAGGAGGTTGATATCAAACTTCTTTTATGTGTGACTGATTGTGAATGGTGAAACATGATTGGCATGCCAAGACCTAGGAAGTTTAGCTCTCATAGCTTGAGGGGAGGTCTGGACCATGTGTTTCTCTAAACGAGATTCGGTAGCATGGGCCTAGTATCACCTGGATTGTCAGACTAGCCTCGAGCTATTTCAAGTGTAGGCATCTAAATGTATTAGTACTGTTCTATACTGTTCCATGGCTTGAGGGGAGGTCTGGACCATGTGTTTCTCTAGATGAGATTTGGTAGCATGGGCCCGGTATCACCCGGATTGTCAGACTAGCCTTGAGCATTCCGTACTCCCATGGCTTGAGGGGAGGTCTAGACCATGTGTTTCTCTAGATGGGATTCGGTAGCATGGACCCGGTATCACCTGGATTATCAGACTAGCCTTGAGCTATTATATGGGAACTGACTGTGAAATGAAAAGTCCTACCTTGATTAGAGAGTCTTTTCCCCTAGGTGACTGTAACTGATACTGTGGAAGCTTCCTCATTATGTGATTGTGATTGTACATGAAAAAGCGATGAGTAGAGAAATGTGAACTCACTTATGTGAGGTTGAATCGACCTACAGAGGTCTAGAAAGAAAATTGGTGCGGGAGCTCAAATGTAACCGAAGTGAACTCTGGGGCATTCTTTCTTTAACGAGTTAGCTAATGCTTGTGTAGTTAGAAATGGACAGTTTCATACTGTGGACTGAATTCTATTGTTATTGTTTTTTACTGTATATTCACCTAGCTTACTTACTGAGTTTTACTCATTAAAGTTGTTGTGTGCCTCAGGTGATCAGTAGATTAAGCTATGGATGGAGGACTTTTGGCATTGCTGACAGAGTTCCCTTGGCAACCATTGACCGCTGCCTAGATTATCATAGCCATACTATAGGAATCCTTTTGATTTTGAATGTATCTATATAAAGTGAAATGGTGTGGTTGTGATTAGGAACTCTGTTTTGTGTGTGATACTAATATTAATTTTGAAAGAAATAACAGAGTTCATATTTAAATGACTGTATAAATGCTATATTTTGTATGTCTAGTACGGGTTGTGACATTGTCAATTTTGCTTCATCTTTTCTTTATTTATTTATTTTTGAAGATAAAAACAATTTTATAATAAAGGGTAGCTTTGGAATTATAAAATTCTTCATTATATAATAGCTTTTAGGGTAGGGCTATTTCCACCCAAATAAATGCTTTGAGCACACATTTTATTTTTGAACTTATTTGTAAAATTTAATTAGACAATAAAATCATTTTAGTTTAATAGAGAACAATCTTAGGAAGCAATCAAGGCTAAATATCTGATGATTAATTTCCTGTATATGTGTGATTCCATTGTATTAATTTTTTATTTTATTTCCCTTGATTTGTCCACAATTATAGGACTGAAATCAAGGATTTGATTTGCTACAGTTGTGTCTATAA
Source organism: Boswellia sacra (assembly GCA_013180625.2). Classification (NCBI taxonomy): domain Eukaryota; kingdom Viridiplantae; phylum Streptophyta; class Magnoliopsida; order Sapindales; family Burseraceae; genus Boswellia; species Boswellia sacra. The sequence continues at coordinate 131,860 of SNVD02004929.1, forward strand.
AGGTCATATGTAAGCTAATGAAAATACATAGAACAATATTCAATAGTTTCTCTAAACTCTTTTATGGTATCAAAACAAAGTGCTCTCAAAGCACAAAAGATCCTCATCTTTCTCATTCTTTTTCACTCAAAATGTCCTCCTCTTCTTCATCCTCAACCTCTGAACTCACTGTTGTGATGTCAATGGGAAATAATAACAATTCTATCTCCCCTTCACTCATCTCAATCAACACAGCATCACAAATTCCTTTCAAACTCTCTAGAGGAGGACACTATGCCTCTTGGAGATCACAATTCTCTAACCTTCTGTTTGGCTATGATTTGTTAGGTTACATTAATGGACCACACCCATGCCCGCCGGAAAACTATGGTGAAATTGAGAGAAGCAAAGTCTTCACCAAATCCTACTCATAAATTTGGCTCCGTCAAGGTCGGCTCATATTGCAAGCCACTCAAGCTTCTGTTGCTAGTAATATTACTTCACTTATGTCTTCTTGCACCACCTCTATTGAAGCATGGAAGATACTTGAAACTACTTTTGCAAATAAATCTCAAACTCAGATGCTAACATTACCTTCCACATTGATGAAAGCTTCAATGGAGGGTATCACATTTTCTAAATATATGCAAAATGTCAAAGGTCAGAATTCATTATCTAGCCTTGATAGGTCATCCACCCAGTGATGCTAAAATTGTTGTTCACACACTCAGTGGGCTTGGCAATGAATATAAAGAATTAAGTGTCATTGTATGCACTTGGGAAACCACCGTGGCATTTGAAGAGCTTCATGATAAGCTCTTACAAAACCTTTTTGAGGCATGAAAAAGCAAAGAAGATTGATCCTCCAATTATAGCACAGTTCAACCAGGGAACCAGCAACAAAAATAGAAGCAGATATGGGAACTACACCAATAATCACGGGGTCAATATCTATGGCAAAAAAAAAATCAACAAAATCCTAACAATAATCAACAATTTCAAGGAAATTCAAGCAATAATCAGTCTTTTCGCTCTCAAATTCGCCTTCCTTATTCCTCATTCAATGGAAATAATTTTTATAATAATAGTGGCGCTTCCATCACTCTCTTCAACAATCGCAATGGCCAAAACTTCAACTTTGGATATTCAAAACTAGTGTGCTAATTACGTGATAAGATTGGTCACACTGCCAAGATTTGTTGTCCTCGCCTGAAGCCTATATACACTCTTAACTGGCCTTAAGCAAATTTTACAAATTTTGATCAATCTGCCAACAATGGGAATTGGGTAGTAGACACAGGTGCTTCTCACCATATTACCTCTGACTTGCAAAACTTGTCTTTGCACTCAAAATATGCTGGTAATGAAGATATCATGGTTGGAGACGGTAATGGTATTCCTATTTCTCATATCGATTTTACCAAACTTAATTCTTCAAATATTTGCGTTATACTGAATAATGTTTTGTGTGCACCTAATAGTAAAAAGAGTCTTCTGTCTGTATCTCAATTTTGTAACGAAATGGTGCATCAGTTGAATTCTTTCCTGGCTCTTATATTGTGAAGGATTTGAGCACAGGGGCATTCTTGGTCTAAGGTCAGAGCAAGGGCAACATATATAAGTGGCTGTCATCATCATCATCACATCAGAGCTCTAATCCTACCACCTTCACAACCACTATTCCTGTCTCATCTGATATTTGGCATTGTCGTCTTGGCCACCTATCTATGTTAGTTCAACAAAAGCAATGTCTAATTATCCTCTTCCCTTATCTCATTTTGTCAAATCTCATTGTAACTCCTGTCTTTGTAATAAAAGTCACAAGCTTCCTTTTGGACTTTCATATGTGTCACATAATCTCCTTTACAAATTATATATACAGATGTATGGGGGCCGTCTCCAATAATTTCTTCTGACAATTTTCGATATTATGTTATCTCTGTTGATTATTTTACTAAATAAACCAGGTTTTATCCAATGAGACAAAAATCTAATTTTTTTCTATTTTTACTGTTTATAAAAAATTAGTTGAAAATTTCTTCCAAACCACCATCAAAACCATATACTCTGATGGAGGTGGTGAATATCAAGGCTTGGCGTACCAACTATCTAACTTTGGCATTCAACATCTTAAATCACCAACCTACACCCCTCAGTTAGTAGGCTTAGTAGAATGTAAACATCACCATATAGTGGAGATTGATCCACTCTTCTTTATCGAGCTTCCTTGCCAGGTTTTGGTCTTTTGCACTTCAGGCTACTACTTATCTTATTAATAGGTTACCCATTCTAATACTTAAATTTCAATCACCATTTGAAAAGATTTTTAATAAGAGCATGAATTCCCATAAACTTAAAGTGTTTGGTTGCTTATGTTATCCATGGCCTTGTCCCTACACCTCTCATAAACTTGAACCCAAATCCAAACCTTGCTTGTTTCTTAGTTGCTCTCTCACTTACATCTCATATATTTGCCTAGATCCTTCTACTAGCAAGTGTTTTATATTTCGTCATGTCATTTTATTGAGTATACTTTTCCTTTTCAAAAATTTGTCTCTGTCTGATTCTCGTTTTGCCAATGATTCCTTGTCAAAATGGCACCCAAACACCTTACCGACCACACATGATCTCATTCCTTCTAGTTTTAGAGACATGCCTTCACCAGAATTTCCTTCATCCAGTTAGCCAGTTCCCATTAATACCCTGACTATTTTGGAAGATACTTAATCACCACAATCCACTTCTTCCCCGTATTCAACTTCCTCTCTGTATGCTCTTGAGTCTAGTGATGATACGAAGGTTGCTCATTTTATGTAATTGCCTTCCACGACCTCGATTAATGATGCCATGTCTTCTACTCCTTTAAAGGTACAAATACACTCTCCTACCTCATTGTATAATAATCCTTTACCTGAACCTCAAATGGGAACTAGCTCCAAACATAATATCTTCAAACCCCATAAAATTCTTGATCTTAACAACACTCTTTCTAATTCCTTCGATGACTTTGAGCCCACTACCTATCTTCAAGCTCAAAAATTTGCTCATTGGCATAAAGCCATTAGTGAAGAATATGATGCACTCATAAAAAAATTCAACCTAGACCTTTGTCTCGCCCCACCACACACAAAATATTATTGGTTGTAAGTGGATATTTAAGATTAAGCGTAACCCAGATGGATCAGTTGCACGTTATAAAGCCTGTCTTGTTGCCAAAGGGTTTCATCAAAGACCGCCTATTGATTTCACTGACAATTTAGTCCAGTTGTCAAGCTGACAATAATTCGACTAATTTTAAGTCTTGCTATCTCAAAAAGCTAGCAATTACGACAATTGGATGTGAATAATGCTTTTTTGAAGGGTTCACTTTTAGATGATGTCTTCATGCAACAAGCACCAGGATTTGTAAATCAATAGTTTCCTCATCATGTGTGCAAACTTTCAAAAACAATTTATGATCTTCGTCAGGCACCGAGAGCTTGGTATCATGAGTTGAGAGCCTTTTTGCTTTTTGATGGTTTCACAAATTCAAAATCCGAGAGCTTTCTCTTTATTTTTTTTCACGTGGTTAGATTCTTATATATTTGTTGGTGTATGCTAACGACATTATCATCACAGCAACCATTACTCCTCCATCGAGCTATTTATAAAAACTATGGCTGAACGGTTCTCACTTAAGGACCTTGGATTCCTAAGTTATTTTGTAGGCATTAAGGCCACTTATACTCCACATGGTTTGTTTTTATCTCAGCAGAAGAATATCACTAGTCTCTTATTGAAGTATAAAATGGATGAAGCCAATGCAGTCGTCACGCCTCTCTCTCCCGTCGAGACACTCAAGCTTCATGACATTAATGCGGTGGATGAAACTCAATATCAACAAGTTATTGTTTCTTTGCAATATCTATCTTTTACCGGTCCTGACATCTTATTTGCTATAAATAAACTTTCTCAGTTTATGCATTGCCCTTCATCAATTCATTGGTCTGCAGTTAAATGGATTTTGGGTTATCTCAAAGGGACTAGTTATCTTAGACTTTTACTCTAAAAACAATCATTTTCTAGTCTTCATGCCGTTACTGATTCTGATTGGGCAGGCAATCTTGATGACTGCACGTCCACTTCTGTAATTATTATTTTCGTCCTTGATGGAAATCCAATCAGTTGGCACTCTAAAAAGCAAAGGACAGTTGTTTGTTCTTCAACAGAGGCTGAACATCGGGCCATTACCTCCACAGTAGCTGAGTTAAATTGGATTACAAATCTTCTTCAAGAATTGAAAGTTCGGCTGCGCTTCACTCCAAAAATCTATTGTGATAATATTGGTGCCATATATGTGTGTCCAAATCCTATCTTTGACTCTAGCATGAAACATATTATCATTGACTTCCCCTCTGTTCATGATCAAGTGCTCAACAACTGTTTACGGGTTGCTCATGTTCACTCTAATGATCAGCTGGCTAATTCTCTCACCAAACCTCATGCTTGCTAGTCATTCCTTTGTCATCGGTCCAAGCTTGGCCTTCATGGAAGAAGCCTAATCTTGCGATGGCATAGTAGAGAGCAATCTTAGGAAGCAATCAAGGATAAATATCCGTGATTGATTTCCTGTACATGTGTGATTCAATTGTATTAATTTTTGATTTTATTTCCCTTGATTTGTCCACAATTGTAGGACTGAAATCAAGGATTTGATTGCTGCAGTTGTGTATATAAAGGCCATATGTAAGCTAATGAAAATACACAGAGCAATACTCATCAGTTTCTGTAAACTCTTTTATACTTCACACTTTTTATAATAACATAACAAACTCTCGGATAAATATTTTCCTGAATCCTCTCCTTTATGGAACTAATCAATTATCAATCTTATTGAACTAGGATTCTTGATCAAGGTTTTTTTCTTGGAAGGTAATGGACGGGCTGCTGTTTGCTTGCTGTTGTGCAGATGGTTTAATAATTGGTTCATATGGCTTTTTTTCTTTGTTTAAATCCTCATTCATTGTCAATTTGACTGGAAACATCCATTGCCATTTGAGTTTGCTTGTGTTCTTTGTTTGATGAATGAGGATTGTTTCTCAAGTTTGGCTTGCAATGGTTGACACAAAACAATTTCAAATTGATGAAGAAAACAACCAATAATGAAGTTTGTTAACTTTACCAAGACCAAATTCAAATTGATAAAAGAAGAGAAAAGTTTACCATGATTAATGTTGAATTAAGAGATAAAAACCTTTTCCTTTGGTTAGAATCATTTCACATTTTTCATCATAACTCAAATATATTACTGATAATTTATGTTTAGGAAGTTGTTCAATAAATGATAAATTAGAGTATAAGATATCATGCATTTATATTCCACAAGTGTGCCGGGTAAAGATCCTTTATTCAAATTTTCAATTGATGTCCTTAACAGTTATTTTCTCAATGGATAATTATATATTAAAATTTATTTGAAAAAAATGGGTGTTGTTTTCAAGTATATATAAGTAATGCTATACTTACAAAGTTGGGATACAAAATTTGTATCCTAATTGGTGTGATTAACATGGCAATGCCATGTCATCTATTACATCACATAAGTTAACTAATTTCAATTCTTTGTATTCCTTATTATCTCTACTTTATTTATTATCTTCTTCTTCAATTAATTGTTTTCATACCATCATTATCATGTAAATTCCTTCCAAACTGAAATTTGGAATACAGAGAACTCATAAGATTACATAATTACAATATTCATCTCATAAATCAATCCAAACAGGTTTAGAAATTAAACAAGAGTGAACAAAAATGAAAAAAAAATAGATTCGATTATTTGTTAACCCAAATCATGTAGAAACGCATGTAAGTGATTAACAAATACCAAGAGATATTTAACTAGCAATCATCCAAACAACAAATGAGAAATTATACAAGTGTTGCAAATTCTAAACCAGCAAATTGAAGTGAAATAATAGAATGGAGATGTCGAGAAAGAGAGACAACACTGTAGATAGCGCAATGCCAAAGCAATTTTGAGTTTTATTTAACTAGAAAATTGGAATGAATTTAGTTCTAATTTTATTTGAAAAAGATTGTTGGTTGGAGACGAATTGATTGATGTTGGTATGTGAAGCAGAAGCTAATGAGGAATTATATCAAACTTGATAAACCCTTATTTTGGAAACATAAATTAAAATAAAATGTGTGACGTGTCATATGATATGGCTTGTCATTTCAGTTGGGATACAAACTTCATATCAAGTGTAGCATTACTCCTTAAAACTAAGTTTTGTAAACATAGCATACTAAGTATTGATTTGGGTGCAAATAGCCCCAGCCTTAGTTTTGTTTAAAAAAAATATGTTTAAAAAGAGTTGTCATGGGAGCAAAACAAGAACATTTGTAACTAAAATACTAACCAAACTAACCCAATTATTTTAAAACCAAAACAAACCTAACCTTGAATATTTGACTAGCTAAAAACTTTTATTTGATTTATAAATTTGGAAATCAAATCGTAAGAAATAGATTAAAACAAAATTAAAGAAAACTCAAAAAAGAATGCATTATTATAGCCAATAATATCAATATTATAAGCATTATGAAGAAGAGTAGCACATACACTCACAAGTAGCATATCGCGGAATTAATCTAGGAGATTAAGCACACACCCAAGCAAAGTAAAAACAAAGAAAACACAAGAACACAAGGATTGATACTAGTTCAGACCATAATATGTGATCCTATGTACAATTGCTGGTGATGATCAATCCACTATGGTGAAAAACAAAGAGATACAAGAGCATTTACAAGGACAACTAAAAGAAATTAGTTTCTTCCTCTCTAAGAAACTCTCAATCTCTCTAAGCCCTAACCCTCTTTATTTCCTCTCTTTTTCTACTCTCTAAGAACTTTTTTTGCACTGAAAACACGTCTCTTTTTTATAGTCCAAGGCTTATAGGCCAATTTCTTGTGTAACAAGTAATCCTGTTCTGACCAGGAAACAGACCCACACTCTTGTGCCAAAGCACCCGTGCTCCTGCGCTAACTCTCTGTCCAAGTGCATCCGCAAGCCTAGAATCTGCACTCTTATGCCAAGTTACTTGTGCTCTTGTGTGATGAGCTCCGTGCAAGTGCGCCAACCTTCTGTCTCTGCATGTCTGGCGCTATATCTGATATCCACTTGGTGCTCCAGTGCCACTTTAGCTTTGTGCCTGCGCTATTTCTCTGCTTGCGCTAAACAAGTTGAGCCACAGACTTCACAAATCTCCATCTTGGATCAAGGTAGTGTTTCCATACTGTAAACGACCATAGTAGATTTCAGCCATGTCCAACTTAAGCTAAAACGGTCCATTCCTTACCCTTATCAAATCCAAACAAGTGTTGAACTTGACACTCGTAATGGGCTTAGTGATCATATACGCCAGATTTCTTTTAGTATGAATTTTAACCAGTGACACCTTCCTTTCAGCAGTGACATCCCTGATGAAATGTAGCTTGATGTCTATATATTTCGTTATCTCATGATACATTTGATTTATGGTCAAATGTATTGCACTTTGGTTATCACAAAACACTTTTACCTTCTCATGTTTTACACCAAACTCACCAACAAGCCCTTGTTGCCACAATGCTTGCTTCTTCTATAGCCTTTGTAGTAGTAATATATTCTGCCTTAGTTATCGAAAGAGCCACAACTGATTGCAAATTGGCTTTCCAACTAGGCTTGGGCATTTGGCTCGCTGGGTCCGGGGCCCCGGTCGGACCCGGCCAAATAAGGCGGGGCAGGACCCGCCCCGGAGTATTATTGGGGCGGGTATGGGGCTGTAAAGTCCAAGACCCGTCCGGGGCGGGTCCGGGGCCGGATCTGTCATCTAGACCCGTTGGACCCGCCCCGCCCCGCACAGTAAAAGTTTTAAAATGCAAAAAATTCAAATATAGGGACTTCGGAGAAATTAAAAGGGGATATTTTGCTAACTTTTAATATATGTGGGTTTCCAGAGAATTTAACAAACCATATAAATAAAACCAGTTAATTCCATTCAGCCCCCAAAAATTCCTAATCTGATTTGAATTGAAATCCCTAACACCTCCCGACCTCCGTTCCTCCACCTCCCGATCGATCGAACCAGCCGCGATCTGCACTCCTCCGTCCAGTGTCCACCGTCTCGGTCGCGCTCTTGGAGATCTCGGTCCTGCTTGTTCGCGGTGACGCCACGATCGACGAAGCCGTGAATCACGTCCGTCTCTGCTCTGCCTCTGTCGCGATCGCCGTCCAGCGTCCACCGCCCACCTATCTCTATCGCGCTCGCCGCTGCCTGCAGTGTAGTGAGCCGCCGCCACCGCAACCGCCAACCAGTCGTCCTCTCCTCTCTGTTGCTTTGTACGTGTGACCTTATTTTGTTTTTGTTGTTTTTGTTATTTAAAGACTTGAGAAGAAATTAATTGAGGAAAGTAAAGGAATTGAATCAATTGATACTAAAGCTAGGCCATGTGAGGGAATTGATAGCTTGTTAGAACTGCACAGTTTCGTGGGATTAAAAGTTCGTTTTATGAGTGTGAAGTTAAGATTTTTAGCCTGAGAAGGAACCGTTGGAGAAGGATTAAAGATATGCCTTATGTGTGCCGTTATTCAGGGACAAATGGGGTTTATGCTAGTGGCGCTTTGCATTGGGTTGTGAGTAGAAATGTTGAGGGTCAGGATTTTAATTTTGTTGTTGCTTTGGATTTGGTTGCTGAGGACTATAAAGAGGTGGTTTTTTTGTGGTTGCTAAACATATTGTATTGGAGAGACTTAAGTATGTTTTTTTGTGGTTGTGACTTGTGAGCATGTTGTATTTGAAATTCGATGGACTTATATATTTTTTTATTTTTATTTTTGTGAGTATTATGCACTTATTGAGTTAATTAGGTGATTTTATTGATGTGTTGGTATTGTTTATTTGTTGGATTGTTGTTTACTAGGCATAGACATAATTATATTTAAATTTAATGGAAGTTTATAAGGAAAATATGAAAAAAATTGTAAATAGGCGGGGCGGGGCGGGGCGGGTATGGGGCCAGTGAATTTTTTTTGGCCCCGCCCCGCCCTGCCCCGTTCAGGGGCAATGGGGCGGGGTGGGGCAAAAACTAACTCACCGGGGCGGGGATGGATATCCCCTGCCTCGTACCCGCCCCGCCCCGGTTCCATCCCTATTTCCAACTAATGGTGCAACCAAACAATGTGAATACATAATTGGTTAACGACCTTCTTTTATCAAGATCACCCACAAAATCTACATCCACATAATCCATCAGCTTCTCATCCATATCCTTGCTCCTCTCATACACTAACCCGTAGCTTGAAGTACCCTTAAGATATTTAAATATCCACTTGATAGCTTTCCAATGCTGTCTACCCAAATTCGCCATGAAACTACTCACCAAGCTAGCTGTATATGCAAAGTTTGGTCTTGTACAAACCATGGAGTCTAAACTCCTAACAACACTCACATAAGAAATTTTGGCCATCTCCTTTTTCTCAACATCTGTTGTTGGAGACTGTGTGGGTGAAAGTTTAAAGTGAGCTGCCAAAAGGGTCTGCACCTTCTTTGCACCAGCTATGTTGAATGTCGCAAGCATCTTAAGAGTGTAGTCACCTTGAGACAAAAATAACAATCGTTTATCTCTATCTCTATTGATCTTCATTCCCAAGATCTTCTTAGCGCGACCCAAATCTTTCATCTCAAATTCCTTATTCAGCTGTACTTTCAATTTTCAGATTTCTTCCATGCTCGTCGATGTAATCAACATGTCATCAACATACAACAACAAGAAAATCCCAACTCTATTTTTCAACCATATGACATATACACAACTATCATATATTACTTATGGCATGCCAATGTTTGATCATGAAATCATCATACTTCAAATACCATTGCCTTAGTGACTGCTTGAGGCCATACAAACATTTCTTCAATAAACACACCTTGTCTTCACTTCCTACTTTCACAAAACCCTTCGGTTGTGCCATCACAACTCTCTCATCCAAATTACAATGAAGGAATACGGTTTGGACATCCATTTGCTCTAACTCTATATCAAACTGTTTTACTAGAGCGAGTAGTACTCTAATCGACGTGCGTTTTACGACTGGAGAGAAAACCTCATTGAAATCAATGCCCTCATTTTGTGTAAATCCTTTGATCACCAGCCTAGCTTTTTACCTAGCCTTTCCTTCCCCACAAGCATCATCTTTTCGTTTGAAAACCCATTTGCAGCCTACTACCTTCTGTCTAGTAGTGTTATCAACAAAAAAATTAGGTACAATTCTTATTCAAAGAATTCATTTCTTCTATCATTGCCTGCTATCAACAATTCCTATGTTTACAAGCCATCGCTTCCCTATAGCTTCTAGGCTTATTACCATCAATCTCTTTCGATATTGATAACAAAAAAGCTATAAGATCAGCGTATCCATATCTCACCGATGGTATCACTATCCTCCTACATGATCTCTTGCTAGTTGATAGTTTCTCAAGTCATCAGACTCATCAAGCCTTCTTTCCGAGAACCTCCAGCCTCATGGAGCTTCATCTTAGTCCCAACACTATCTGCATCCATAGCAACATCAATGGGTATGGACTGAGGTTTTGAACAGCCCCAAAATAGAACTCAAAATCTCTAAAAGTGAAATCTTTGCTCGTGAAACACTTTGAAACATTAGACTCTTTTTGCCACAATCTGTACCCCTTCACACCTTCTGGATAGCCGACAAAACATGCATTTCCTTGCCCTTAGCTCTAGCTTATCTAGTTTGATATGTGCATATACCACACAACCAAACACCCTCAAATGACTATAGCTCGGAGGTGAACCTGTCCACACTTCTTCGGGCGTCTTGAAACCAATAATAGCTGATGGGCACCTATTAATCAAGTATTCTCACTACAAGAAAAATGCTCATATTTGGCAGTCAAAGGCCGCCAAATAAATATATAATTGGTGGTCAACAAAACGACACCAACAGCACCGCCAAATATAATATATTTGGCGGTCAGTCAAAACGCCAAATATATTCACCACCATATTTCTCACATAAAAGTGGCAAGTAACGGTTACTTGTTTGAATTGAAACATATTTATCGCTTTTTGGCCGATAAATATAGTTTTGTAACGGTAACATTTTTGAATTGAAACATATTTATTGCTTTTTGACTGATAATATATTTTGTAACGACTAACTTTTTTGAATTTTGTCATATTTGACGCTTTTTAAACGATAAATATGGTTGTGTAATAGTAGAAATTTTTTGAACTTGACAATGTTCATCACTTTATAAACGATAAGTATGAATTTTTTGTCAGGATATATATTTGGCATTTTTTGGCCGCCTAATATTGTTGAAAAAACAATAAATATACAATACTCGGCTAGTGCTCTTTCGCCAAGTATTACATATATATATATATATATATATATATATATATATATATATATATATATTTGGCATATGCTGTATATATTTGTAAATATGCTGTATATATTTGTAAAAACAAATATCTGAAATTTTTTGAGTGTTACATGCAATTTATTGAAAATCAACTCTCAAAACGTATAAATCAACAAACAAAGGAACCAAATGTATAAAATCATTTCCCTAGTGATGCTATGTCAATGCCAAAACATAGTACAAAATCAAATGATGCTCTCAAATCAAAATACTCAAATTAAGCACCACATGAACTACAACATTCAAAGCAATTCACTAACATCCAAGTCATTATATAAAGCAACTAAAACAACACTTCATCAACAATAGTCTGAACTCCACACATACAAGGGAGGTGTCCACCCTGTAGTAATTGACTCTTTCCCACCAAGTGTCTGGATTATAGCTTCCAGAAGTTTAATTTCATTATCACGCCTAGAGATTCCTTCTTGCTTTGCACGTAACTGTGTGCAGTTCGAAAACCTCTGCAGCCAAGGGTACAATATGTTAGATAAAATTTTAATGCTTTTGACATGCAAAACTTTCATTTTCACAGTTGACATGAATGACTGCATAACACTGAAAAGTAGATATAAGGATGTTTCGATATGCAGCGGCAAAATTGCTCCAACATATGTTCTTGTAAGCGTTTTTGAAATGTGAGCAACAAGACAACATGTTCTTGTTGTGTGTTGTCTTGTTGCGAGCTATTGTTAAAGGTTGTCCAAGTGAACTCGAGATATGGTGAAGTATGGGCATCGTTAAAGATTCAGAATGGTCTTCTTGTTTATTAGGTTTCTATCTTCATATTCAAGAGTGGAGTTTTGGTTTCAGACAAAAATGAAGAGAGCCCTAAGGATGGTTTGTTATTTCATTCTGAACAGGCTTTGGTCTTGGCAGTAGCATCATTCTTCTCTAATCAAGCCATAAATACAACATCAAAATTTTCTTGTGTAAAACAACTCAATTCCATTTGTTAAACGCTCTACCAAGGACAATGTCATATATTCTTTTTAGGACAATGAATGAATTATACTTTGATTTGAATGTCATTCATCCTAAGCACATACTGACACGACCCGCCCCTAGCTATACAGGCAAGTCGTGCCTAAAACTGTTCACTAAGAGAGCAGTCTTTCAATTAACTATCTTACTACACTTTTTTACTCTGCCACTATGATAAAACTATTCATAAAAAAATATTATTTTTAGTTAAAATCTTTTATATAACAAACTAAAAAAAATACTCATAAAATTTTTAATGAAAAACCGGCAGAGTTTCCCCTATAATTTGAAGAAAACCCCCTGCAAAAACACATATTTTTATACTTCTAAAATATTTCTCATCCCAACTTCCTTTGGGACTTTCGTCCTTATCAACCACAATATCCTAAAAGATAAATAAATCATACTCAACATACTTAATATTTAAAAATTTATACAGATACATAAAAATAAAATACTTTAAATGCATGAATAATTATTATACATCATGTGGCCTTCCTTTGCATCAGAGACAGCTTGGCACCAAGCCTGTAGCACCTGGTTGGGAAGAAGAATAGGAAAAGAATGAGCTAAAGGCTCAGTGAGTGGACAAATTTTATTTAAATAAAATATTGCTTTCTTTCTTTCCTATAACTCATTTCTTGAATAAAGCTTTATTCAAAAATCTCATTTTCTTAAAAGAAAATTACAACGTTTAATTAATATTTAAAAGAGAACCAGTAAACTTTTCTTTTCAAAATAACGTATAAACTACTACTTTTTCCTAACTTTCTTTTAAACTTCATTCTTATAAAACAACTGTAAAAAAATTTTACTAACCCTTTGTAAAGAAAATACTTTATATAATTCCTCAACTTACTTACAAAAATAGCTTAATATTCTTCAATTATATAAGCAATTCACTTACGTACCTTTACCTTGAACCCTTACTTAATATCGTACACAATGCAAAATGTATCACTATGTCTCTTTCTTTTCTATATATAAAAAATGTATAAACATGAGCCAGAAGAAATCAACTAATATAGAACTTTCAAATAATATTCCTCTCATCATATACGAAATCATTTTTTGACTTTATTTTCTAAACAACTCATAGATTGTATGACTATGAATATCTCATAATAAAATCATATAATACATTTCTGACTAGAATATCTCATCTCATATTTATACTTAAGAAAATTTTATCGTACTTGTCAAAATATCATCAAATCTCTCATAGAATTTTGAAAATTAATAACTTTTGATTAAAAATCTTCAAATCCAATTACTTGATTCTATATTCTTTAAAAACAATGAAAAGAATGCATATTTCCTCAATCTTATAAAATAAAACTCATGATGATATGCTAAAATCATCGCTTCAGTTGTGTAATATACAAAATATAATTTTCTAAAAAAATCTTCGTTCAAAAGAAACTTTGTGAATCTTGCTTCTTTCTCAAACTAAATCTTATAAACATATTCAAAACTCTTTTCATTATACTAAACAAGTACCCTGAAACTGTCTGATCCTGCCTGGCGAGATCTAACATCGCACAGGCAGAGCTATCTGAATTTTCTCTTACCTGGTGAGATCTACATCACGCAGGCAGAGCTATTTATACCTGGCGAGATCTAACATCGCACAGGCCTACTATCTGAATCTCCTCTTACCTGGTGAGATCTACATCACGCAGATAGAGCTGTCTGTACCTAGCGAGATCTAACATCGCACAGGCCTACTATCTGATCATACGCATGCGTAGAACTGCCCCCAAAGAGCTAAAGCGCCCAGATCACACGGCCCAAAGCCTCTATGTGTGTCTGAACGAGCCCCAAAGGCCTCTATCTTTCTATCTGAAATCTGCTGTCTCACTGTCTAAGTGAGCTGGGTACTAGCTTAGTATAATATAATTAAACTTTCTTCTTTTCGCTAAAACTGATTTCTTTTCGAAATTTGCTTTATATGCTAAACCATTGCTTCCCAAGCAGATTTATCAAAATTTGTAAAACTTATATAAGCTGAAACTCATAATATCTGAATCCTTGAAAATCCATGATAAATATTTAAAAGAATAATTGCAAATACTTTGAGAAATCCTTGAAATCAAATTTCCATAAAAAAATATGATCATAATTGTTCTGCTTTTACACTTTCCATAAAATGGTAAAATATGCATCCGTAATAATATAGAAAACAATTCATATAAGAATCTTTCTTTCAAAGTGCTATATCTTTATTCAAAACTAATTTTTTTTTTTAAAACTAAAATTTATGTCTACAACTATTTTGAAAGCTAGCTTTGAAACATCTTAATAATTGAAAGCAAACATAACAAATAGATCTATCCACCCACGAGAAATACAAAAGAACTAACTTGAATTCTTCTAAATTCGCTAAGATTCTCAGAAATTCTATAAAATGCTAAATAAACATAACTAAGTAAATACTAAAACATATTTCTAATTATCCAGAAAAATAAATCTTCTACTCTTTCCAAAACTTTCTAAAATATTCATAAAATAAAATACTTTTCATCTCGCTATAAGCTATCTCAAAATCTCATACTTTCGATATAATATTTTATACAACATTCTTTCATATAATTATACTTCGAAATTTAACTAATTTCCAAAAATATTAGTTCAGAATTTCGAAGATTTCCAAAATCTTAAATATCATGCTTTAACTGAAATCATTTTGATTATCCTAAAATTTTTAGAATTCTGCATTCAGGTCCCTGCAAATTCTGAAACAGTTTTCCAAATTTTACAATTCAGCCCCTACTGCTAGGCAGCTTTAGAATTTGGCATTATCACCCCTGCAGAATTAAATTCTAATTTCTAAAACTTTTTCTTTTTAATTTGCTATTATTTTGAATATAAAATCACTCATCATTTTGTAAATCAAAAACATCATTTCTTCAACATGTGTATTTATTTAAAGGAGATAACTAAATACTTCAATTTTCTATACAAATTTATTTAATTGTAATTGTTTCTTTTCCAATCATAAAAAAAACTTTCTACTTTCTATTGACATATAATATACATTCATTCTACATCTTTCATTTTAATTTCATTTTTTATTGTATTCAAACTTATCGAAACAACGCTTACTATATATTCAAAAATTAATTCACTAGCATCAACCATAACCATCTCTTTTATCCAAAATTAAATACTTTACATACGCTTATTTTCGAAATACAAAATTCATCATTATCGATTCTAAAAACATTTAAATATAATTCAATTAATTAATCTAATAACGTAAATCATATAAAAAAAACCATAAATTTAATACGCTTTAATATAAAATAAAATTCTCAAAATATAATCCACTCACTGAATTTAAGCTCCTTTATGGATGAATAATGTTATAAGAATTATTTAATGGCTGGAAAGCATAACCGGAAATATCGCCGGAAAGTCGTCGCCGGCGAGTGAATAGTGATCGAATTTCATTTCTCTCCGATTTGCAAAATTCGTATATCAACATGTAACAAAATTGGTATGGTTAGAAAGAGCATGGAACAAGCTTTAATTTAATGTAAAGATTTACCGGTAACTCACCGGATTTTGGCCGAAAAACGCATAGGAAGCCGTCGGCTTCCACGCTTCGATCCGCAAAAACGGTGAAGAACCCAAGGACAACACATATATGGATGGAAAGAGGACATTACAAGCTTCAAAATGATATATTGTAGGGCTGAAGACTCATCGGAAATCGGCCGGAATCGCTACTCAAATGCGGCGGTGAACAGTGTCCGACGATGAACAGTAAAAAAGGATTTCCCAAACAAAATTCCAGAATTCTCCCCCATTTCTTATTCAGCCTCTCTTATTTATAATTAAAATTTTGGGCTGGGCTGGGCCTTCTTCACAGCCCAATGGGTTCAAAACCCAATGGGTATTACATATACAATAGCATACCTCTTATTCAATAATTTATCTGAAAGTTATGACTCTAATTTTTGATTATCCAAATTACATGGTATAAACAGAATAAGATTTCATTCATCCACATTTACCTTGTGATGAACACTTAAATATGTATGTTTAATAAGAGCTTAGTTCATTATATTGCATTAATAGTGTCATTAAATTCCTCAACTTAAGCATATTTGTAGTCTTTGCATCTTTGGAATTAACTTCCTCTTAATTTTGGTTTTGTTACACGTTCGGTAAAATGGGCATAACTTTCTATTTATAGATCATAATGGTGCAAATCTTAATGTTTTGGAACGCTGATTCAATTATCTACAAGATTGTATTTCAGACAAATCGTCAAATTCGGGCTCTTAGTGGACCAACATTGGGCTTGAAGTGAACCCATCTATAAATTCAGCCCAGCTTGACCATGCCTCAGTATTTTGACCGTATCTCTCAAAATACGTATCCAAATCATATGAATTAAGATGTTCTAGAAAGATGAGAGAAATATCTACGACTTTCATGAAGACATGTGATTAAAATTCACAATAATTCAAGGTCAAAATCGGTGGTCAAAGTCGGTTCACCTAATTACCCCAATTGTCAAAGTTGGTGCATCTAATATTTGACAATTATTCATTTGTAATTTGACAAGTTTGCCCCTGAATGTATCTATAAATAGAGGTGCCTTGTGACCCATTAGGGCATCTTGGCCTTAGCTGGGATCTTGTATTGTGTATCTCTTGTTATTCTCTCTTGTGTGTTATTAATGAATTTCATTTTTCTTGCAATTTGTGTTCTTTCTCTTATAATGTCTTTCTAATTTCTCTCTTGCTAAGGTGAAAGGGTGAAACCCTTAATATGAGAGTAAGGATTCTCTAACCCTTTAATATGTGCTTACTTATTGTAATCTTATGTTGTTTATTGCACATGATTTATATTTACTTTCTTAATCAATCTTGACACCACTCGTAAAGTGGAGGTCTTGATCCATTGTAGACAATCCTTGGCACATCAAATGCTTGGATCCTTCCTAGATGTCCCTTACCGACACGAATCTAGTTAGAAACTTGATTTGTTGTAGACATATGGTGATTGGCACATTGGATGCTTGAACCCATTTACAAGTAGTGGTATAAATATTGGTAACGAAACAAATATAATTCATATAACTAAAACGGGTTGTTTATCCTTATTTGAAATATTAAGGGCGGATCCCCTAACCTTAGCTCTCATTATTATTCTGTTAATTTCTCTTGTGATATTCTCATTTATTATTTAAGAACTTGTTCTTTACTCATACTTGTTGATATTATTTTGTCATCCCTTGAAATCATCTACATCATATTTACTTACTTATAGTTTGTAGCGCTAAAATCCCCTTCCTCGCGGATCGACCCTGGTCTCACCGGGTTTATTACTTCAACACTCCTATACTTGGGAGACAATCCTTTTTCGGATGTGTCAAGTTTTTGGCGCCGTTGCCGGGGAAGGTAAAGTTTGGCGTACAAAATTGTAAGTATTTTCTTTTCCCATTTCTATTTTTATTTTTCTTGCATATGTTCATCTTTTCTCTCCCCATTTCTATTTTTATTTTCTTGCATGTGTTCATCTTTTCTTTCTCTTTGCATTAGTTGCTAGAATTGTTAGTAGCCACTCATTTTCTTTGAAAAAAAAAACCATGTTCAAACCCAACTAAGAACATAAATGGATTGCATGAATCTTATGAGAACTTGTGCACAATCATGCATAGTCTTCCCTCATGATGTAATATATTTCAACCATGAACCAGATTTCATTCAATTCTTACCTCACTTTCATGGCCTAGATGTTGAAAACCCATATTTGCACTTGAGAGAATTTGAAGAGTTTTGTAACACATATAGTGACCTAAATTGTAGCATAAACATCTTTAGATTAAAGCTTTTTCTTTTTTCTTTAAAAGATAAAGCTAAAACATGGCTACAAAATCTTAGGTCAGGATCTATTAGCTCATGGGATGAAATGCAACAACAATTTCTTAAAAAATTCTTTCCTCCCTATAGAACAAATTCTCTGAAAAGGCAAATCATCAATTTCACTCAAAAACAAGGAGAGACCTTTTACCAATGTTGGGATAGGTATAAAGCATTGCTTAATACTTGTCCTCACCATGGTTTGGAAACATGGAGACTAGTTTTAATTTTCTATGAAGGTCTAACACATCAAGCTAGGCACATGGTAGATTTAATGTGTAATGGACAATTTGAAAACAAAGACCCTGATGAAGCTATGGATTACCTAGACTTACTAGCGAAAAATGTCCAAAATTGGAACAATGTTGGCACCTATGAGGTACCAAGAACATCTAGTAGAGGCATTTATAACATTAGGGAGAATCATGATCATCATGCTAAATTTGCATCCCTAGCTAGAAAAGTCGAGGATTTAGAAATGTGGTCTATGCAAGAAATTGTTTGTCACACTTGTAATTCTAGTGATCATCCTACGGATGATTGCCCAATTGTGCCTACCTTTAGAAAAAGTCTCCATGAGCAAACCAATGTTTTAAACACTTTCCAAAGGTCAAATCCTAATCCTTACTCACAAAATTTTGAATGGAAAAATCACTTGAATTCTGATTTGAGGAATGATAATAATGCACAATTTTATCAACGTCCCTTTCAATCATATCAAAATTTTAAAAAATCTCATGATCATGCATCTTATGAGGATCTCGAAGAAACATTGAATTCATTCATTGCAAAGCAAGAGGCTTTTAATAGTCAAGTTGCTCAAACTATGGCAAACTTGAATGATGCTCTTGAAATACTTGCATTTGCACTTAATACTCATGAGACAGGTGAGTTTCCATCTCAATTAGAGCTAAACTTCATCAATCCACATGTGAGTAATCCAAATGGCCAACATCTAAACAGAGATTCAGTAAGTACTCTTCATGATGGTAAGGTTGATAAAGAACATATTCTTAACCCTTATAAGAAAGATGATGAATCAATCTTAAAGGGTAAGGAAGAGGTTAATAAACCTACACCTAACAAGGAAGAGATCAAATCCTCATTTATGCCCTCATGTCATCATGCAAAGGAACGCAACCAAAATTTTGACAATAATGAATTTTTCAAGCATGATGAATGTGAGGAAGCTAATAAGATTAACGTGGAAGACTATATCCAAAATGAGATTTTTTCAAGTCCTTCAGAAATTGGGTTAACTAGTTCATTTAAAGCAAATACGCAACTAGAGCCTATTACTTCTAAAGAATTCTCATTGCTTGATTTTGTACAGGTGAAGCATATTAAGAGTTGGGAGCCATGCTTTGAAAAAAGGCAGGAAGAAACATCCACACTCAAGAATGCATGCCTCAAGGACAAACAAACTCAATCAGTGGTAATCTCTTCCATTCTCACAAATAAAGGAAAAAGAGAGGTACCACCTCAATGGCATATTTTTGACCGTGGTAAATTACTTTCGAAGAGATTCCTCTTTTGGCCTTTTTTCACGACTAACCAAATTTTATCCGTTTGTGCCATATTTTCATTTTTATTCTTGATTTTTGCTATCATTTCTAGTTTGTTCTTATTTTATTTTATGTGCTTTTATTTTATTTGTGTGTTTGCATTTTGTTTTCCGGTCAAGTGGCGGATACGGTACTCCGTGACTTTTAAAGTCGGTTTTTCAGTTCCCTAAAAACTGTTGCTCACCTTGCATCCATTTTCTTTTCTTCTCTCTCATTTTCTTCATAGTCTTGGGAATCTGACTCAAAACGACCCTGTTTGCCAGTTTATAAGAAAACTGGATGGGAAGCATATCCCCAACTCATAGAAGGTGTTTAAGCCGTTTCTGGACGTAAAACCAGAGGAAGATGTGAGCCACAGTCACAACTACCTATACACATCCATGTGTGCCATCAATTTTAAATTTTTTATCTTTTATTTTATCTGTAGCATTTTATTTTATGAGTCTTTCAGGTCATCTCTCTTGAATAACAGAAGCTTCAGGTAATGTCTCTTATGCTTTATCTCTCTACATTTAAACATTGAGGACAATGTTTCATTTGGTTGGGGGGGGAAGGATAGTAAACATAAGTGTGTCTTGAATTTTCTTTTTCTTTAAAAAAAAAAAAGTGAGTTAGTAATTAGATTCAGAGTGCGGTGTAAGGAATTCAAATACTCTTGAGACGCATTTTGGGTCAGGAATGACAGAGTAAGGAGGACCAGTTTGAACTCTTGAAACCCATTCTAACCAATTTGTCATTTTATTTTGATTTTGTGAACTCATTTCAGCTAACTTGATATTATTTAGTCTTGATTTTTGAATTTTATAACAAGGAGGTCTTATTCATTTCACTTTGAATTATTCAAATCTATGAACTCTCACAACATTATCATTTAATAAATTGTGTGCTTATGTACTCGTTAAGCAAGTATTCATGAACCTTTCTTCACACACACACATACCTTGATGCATGATTGTGGGTGGCGAAATGAAATGTTGCAATATTTGAGTTCTTTTATTTTGTTTAGGATAACAACAAAAGGAAGGGGAAAGTAAAAAAAAAAAAAAAAAAAAAAAGGTAAAAAAAAAGAAAAAGAGAGCAATTGTGGATAAGTTTGGTCTCGTAGCCTCCTTAATTCGAGCAATTAAGCCCGACGGGTGCCTTAACACCTAATACCCTAAGACCAACTGGTTTGGGAGCTATTGGCCCAAAGCTCGCTACATGGATTAAGGAGAAAGCTTAATGGGATTGAACATTGCACTATCCATAAGTTTCTAAGCAAAAATAAAGCATCGGCAACCCGAGTCGTTAAGCTCGAAGGGGTGTCTTAACACCTAATGCCTTAAGGCCAACTGGTCTGGGAGCCATTAGCCTAAGGCTCGCTACATGGGTTAAAGATGCATTCTTTAAAAAAAAACATATATATATATATATATATATAATAAATGAATGCCCCCTACCTACAGTTGTTAGCCTTAACAAATATTAGAACCGATATGGCTTCTTTCTAATAAGCCCCATAGTCATGTGTCGACTGAGCACAAAAAGAAGGTTTATTGATATCTTGACTGAAGGGTATATGAGTCATATAAAAAAAAAGGCTGAGAGTTTGTTTATTGAATAAAATCAAGGAGAGTGCAATAATGACCACCTTGGATGTAAAATTCTATAAATCACTTCTAAATAATAACACTTTAATTGCTAGGGACTAGCAATAAGCTGGTTGGGGGGTGTGATGAACACTTAAATATGTATGTTTAATAAGAGCTTAGTTCATTATATTGCATTAATAGTGTCATTAAATTCCTCAACTTAAGCATATTTGTAGTCTTTGCATCTTTGGAATTAACTTCCTCTTAATTTTGGTTTTGTTACAGGTTCGGTAAAATGGACATAACTTTCTATTTATAGATCATAATGGTGCAAATCTTAATGTTTTGGAAAGCTGATTTAATTATCTACAAGATTGTATTTCACACAAATCATCAAATTCGGGCTCTTAGTGGACCAACATTGGGCTTGAAGTGAACCCATCTATAAATTCGGCCCAGCTTAACCATGCCTCAGTATTTTGATCGTATCTCTCAAAATATGTATCCAAATCATATGAATTAAGATGTTCTAGAAAGCTGAGAGAAATATCTACGACTTTCATGAAGACATATGATTAAAATTCATAATAATTCAAGGTCAAAATCGGTGGTCAAAGTCGGTTCACCTAATTACCCTAATTGTCAAAGTTGGTGCATTTAATATTTGATAATTATTCCTTTGTAATTTGACAAGTTTGCCCCTGAATGTATCTATAAATAGAGGTGCCTTGTGACTCATTGGGGGCATCTTGGCCTTAGCTGGGATCTTGTATTGTGTATCTCTTGTTATTCTCTCTTGTGTGTTATTAATGAATTTCCTTTTTCTTGTAATTAGTTTTCTTTCTTTTATAATGTCTTTCTAATTTCTCTTTTGCTAAGGTGAAAGGGTGAAACCCTTGATATGAGAATAAGGATTTCTAGCCTCTTGATATGTGCTTAATAATCATAATTTTGTGTTGTTTATTTTATATGATTTATATTTACTTTTTTAATCAATCTTGACACCACTCGTAAAGTGGAGGTCTTGATCCATTGTCGACAATCCTTGGCACATCAAATGCTTGGATCCTTTCTAAATGATGTATGGTTCTTCCTTACCGACACTAATCTAGTTAGGAACCTTGATTTGTTGTAGACATATGATGATTGGCACATTGGATGCTTGAACCCATTTACAAGAAGTGGTATAAATATTGGTAACGAAACAAATATAATTCATATAACTAAAACGGGTTGTTTATCCTTATTTGAAATATTAAGGGCGGATCCCCTGACCTTAGCTCTCATTATTATTCTGTTAATTTCTCTTGTGATATTCTCATTTATTATTTAAGAACTTGTTCTTTACTCATACTTGTTGATATTATTTTGTCATCCCTTGAAATCATCCACATCATATTTACTTACTTATAGTTTGTAGCGCTAAAATCCCCTTCCTCGTGGATCGACTCCGGTCTCACCGGGTTTATTACTTTGACACTCCTATACTTGGGAGACAATCCTTTTTCGGATGTGTCACCTAGATTAGTAAGTTGATATGCCTTTGCATGTTATTACTTTGACATGTTATAAGGAGTAAGCTGAATAAACAGTAATATATTCCACAACTTTGAGCAGCACTGCTAGATTTCTTCCCTAGTCTTTGATCGAGATCTATCTTTGTATAAGAACATAAAGACTTCACGTACTTGTGGTGTTCTCAAGCTCTCTTGTAATCTCTTGTGCACACAATTCAGTAGCTTTTTGTGCTGCCTCAGCTTGTCATTTTTCTGAACAGGCATGACCACCAGCTGTAATGGCAGCATCTAGCTGTCTTTCCAGGTTCTCTACTCTTTGTTCAAGCACCTATATGCATAACATAGGTGGAATAAGTATCCTGTTACTGTAATATTATTTTAGCAGAAAAAGAGTTAGAAATTGATAGGACTAGGATTGCTCTTCAACAATCCCACATAGAACACAAATGAAAACAATATAGAAATGGAGTAGAGACAGTAAAATATGTAGAAATTCTTAGAAAATATCATGCATAAACTTGGATAGCTAGCAGACTGTTTGAGAGGTCTACCAGCTCTCCATAGAGACAAAATCTCCACAATCCTCTAAAAAGATGAATATCCCTTTTTGTCTCTCTCTATTTCCCCCTTATTCTCTAACTAACTCAACACATGTTTCTAGGAAAGAATAACCAATTTCCACTACCAAAAGCATAACGGAAAAATAAAGAGTAGAAAAGGACAATCTCCATCTTGCCCCTCATTTCTTATTATCTAAGTGGCGCCTAGCATAGGTGAACCTAATTGGAGGCCTATCAGAAATGCTGTGCAGGCTGCAAAAGCAAAGTTTACATTTAAGCAATTTTATGAACTCAAACAAAAAGTTCTCTACCCTAGAAATTCCAACTTAACAGCATATAGGCTATGTTAAGTTATATAAAGAAATTCACCAACACTATCCTCAAAGCAACCAGTTTAATCAGATAAAGAAATGATATATAACATGCATTAAAATAAACAGCTCCAACACATATAAATAAACTGAAGAAATTAACACTTTACCAGCTTAATACAGTCTTCAATTAGATTTAGAAATAATATATATCATATGAACATAGTTGTCATCTACAACATCCAAGCAATTAAATGGACATTTAATTAATGCAGAGCAAAGACATACCTGGAACCTGGAAACTTAAGCTTAAATGAATCAACTGCTTGTTATAAATCATGATCTTCTCCATTGCTCATTCAAATATATCTACTTTCAAAGCATACAAAGACATAGTGATTTAACAAAAACTTTGAAACACAAAAATGAATGATCAAACAAATCTGTTAGTAATAAAGCATGGTTAGTAAAGAGCCACATTCAACTTTACTAATATATACGTAAGGAGAGTACTCCAAAAACTTGACAATAATAGTTTCTAGATTGGTTCACAAAAAAGCCCCAAAAGATTAATCCTGTTTAAATGGTTCCTACCCATCTACTTCCAAATTGCTCTTTTCATCATGTAATCATGGCTCCACAAAAATCAACAGATCCATCAGCATCTACATCTTCAAACAAAAAAATCATTGTCTATATCTTCAAAATAACTTTCAAATTTGTTAGTCTTCCATCTGTAACAATAAAAATATAATATAAATTAGAACAAAGATGCATCAAATTAGTTACATTTACCCAACACTGAAACAAAAAAACGTACTCATATAAATGAATTATACTTGTAAATATCATGCATAAACTTGGATAGCTAGCAGACTGTTTGAGAGGTCTGCCAGCTCTCCATAGAGACAAAATCTCCACAATCCTCTAAAAAGATGAATACCCCTTTTTGTCTCTCTCTATTTCCCCCTTATTCTCTAACTAACTCAACACATGTTTCTAGGAAAGAATAACCAATTTCCACTACCAAAAGCATAACGGAAAAATAAAGAGTAGAAAAGGACAATCTCCATCTTGCCCCTCATTTCTTATTATCTAAGTGGCGCCTAGCATAGGTGAACCTAATTGGAGGCCTATCAGAAATGCTGTGCAGGCTGCAAAAGCAAAGTTTACATTTAAGCAATTTTATGAACTCAAACAAAAAGTTCTCTACCCTAGAAATTCCAACTTAACAGCATATAGGCTATGTTAAGTTATATAAAGAAATTCACCAACACTATCCTCAAAGCAACCAGTTTAATCAGATAAAGAAATGATATATAACATGCATTAAAATAAACAGCTCCAACACATATAAATAAACTGAAGAAATTAACACTTTACCAGCTTAATACAGTCTTCAATTAGATTTAGAAATAATATATATCATATGAACATAGTTGTCATCTACAACATCCAAGCAATTAAATGGACATTTAATTAATGCAGAGCAAAGACATACCTGGAACCTGGAAACTTAAGCTTAAATGAATCAACTGCTTGTTATAAATCATGATCTTCTCCATTGCTCATTCAAATATATCTACTTTCAAAGCATACAAAGACATAGTGATTTAACAAAAACTTTGAAACACAAAAATGAATGATCAAACAAATCTGTTAGTAATAAACCATGGTTAGTAAAGAGCCACATTCAACTTTACTAATATATACGTAAGGAGAGTACTCCAAAAACTTGACAATAATAGTTTCTAGATTCGTTCACAAAAAAATCCCCAAAAGATTGATCCTGTTTAAATGGTTCCTACCCATCTACTTCCAAATTGCTCTTTTCATCATGTAATCATGGCTCCACAAAAATCAACAGATCCATCAGCATCTACATCTTCAAACAAAAAAATCATCGTCTATATCTTCAAAATAACATTCAAATTTGTTAGTCTTCCATCTATAACAATAAAAATATAATATAAATTAGAACCAAAGATGCATCAAATTAGTTACATTTACCCAACATTGAAAAAGAAAAACGTACTCATATAAATGAGTTATACTTGTAAATAACTGATTGTTTCACTTTTTGTTGGCAAGCTGCTCTAGAATGATGCCAGATACATGGTTTGCCCACTCAGTTCTAATGTCATTCATCTCACTATCACTGTATTTGTCCTTGTAATTGAAGTAAGACATAATCGTGTACATCAATATTAATATCTCGTGAGTGAACCATTAAGAAAATAATTTATTGCATCATTATCATCTAACCTTCTTAGAGAGGATTTTGTGGTCTGCTATGATCTCCTTCATGTATCTAAGTACGTAATATCCACATTCTATTGATCCCTCATATCGTGGTCCCTAATTATGCAAAAACTGGTGTTAGTGGCTCACAAACACTGTTTGAATAGATGAAATATCTACAAAGTATTAATTAATGAAATTAAATTATTTTCTAGTATACCTTTATGATTATCCATGGATTTTTCTTCTTCATATTTTTGTCCACTGCAGATTGCTATATCATGAACCCTCTGAAGACAAATAATTGCACTTTGAAGAATTGTTTTTTACACATATCCTCAAATTTTGATGATTAGAAATGATGGTGAAAACTTACTGGTTAATTACTTGCTTAGCACCTTCTTGAATTCCTTTCCTCAGGGAATCTATATGAAATATCCTTAAAGAGGACAAGTCAAGAATAATCAAAGTCCAATGTTATCTGCATATCGGAAGCAAATAAACCCAAGTCAATAAGTGTACAAAATGCTGGTTCATTTACAAATACAACAAAGAAAACTGGCCCAAGGTTGTAAGGAATGAACACATAGTCTCTATTTTTCAATTTTTCCAGCTTGTCTACAAGTGACTAAGACATTTGTAAACACAGCTGCTTGTCCTTCAGTTTGCTTGCATGTATGGTTTCGGGGTGAATAAACCCAAACTTCATCGAGGCCGATCCACCATCACAAGTCCCATATAGATAACTACATGTAATAATCAACAATGAATTAGTTTCTTGTATAAAATATATGAAGTAAGCTAATGATATAATCCTTAACACAATGTAAATAGGTGAGAATTCAAAACCTCATATAAATTGTAAGACAATTCTGACTTAGCTCTTTAAAATCAATCATACAATACATGTCAGAGTAAGACAAGAAAGTTTTCACTAGGTAGCCAAAAATGCCATCATTAAAATGGATTTCAAGCGGTTTTTCTTCTTCCACTATAATCTTCATGAGCGCTTCAAAATGGGTAACGGGTTGAGGCTTTTCAACGGTCCTTTTTTTACTACATCAACTTTAAGCCCCTTCAATTCCCTACTTAGGTTCTTCTTTTTTTTAGGTGATGCATCACTTGAGTCCTTTAAAAAAACAACTTAAACATTCAGTTACTGTATATTGTATAACAATAATACAAATAATGTTAAATTAACTTAGATCATGATGATGAATTGTTTACCTCAGACCATATAACAAGTATATGCGCTGGCCATAGCACATGGCAACCATATGCCTCATATAAAGTGACTATGTCATCACTTTTCTACTGAATGGGGAGAAGAGTATATTGATCATAGGCTTGATCAAGTGACATAATTACATTTGGAGTCGAACCTTTCAAAATGGTTCCAGTGCCCATAGTGATTCCACCCTCCTCCATTTTCAAATCACAGCATTTCCCCCAAGTCATAACATTAAATTACATGTCAACATTGTATTTATACTCAAACAGTAACTACACAAATTTTTAGTTAATATAAGGAAATTAAACATTGCACCAGTGGTACCTCTCTATTTCCAGATGCATTTTCTGGTTTTCCAGGTTCCTTGTTGTCGCTGTTTGACAAATCTTCCAATTCTAATTGCTTCCCAACTTTGGAAGTGCTACACTTCCTTGACAACTCAACCTCATCTTTTGTCATTATACCCGAAGTTGGGGTCTTTTTCAAATCATCAAAAGCTTTAATATCTGTTTCCTTCTCCAATTGTTGTGTGTTACTTGAGCCAGCTGACTTAACAGTTGCAACTTCACTCCTAAGTCTTCCTATTTCATCATGGGATTCCTTCAGTTGCCTCTCCAACTCCTGTACTTTCTTGTCTCTCTCATAATTTCCATGAACACTTTTAAAATATGAAGTTGGTGTGACAAATCTCCCAACCCCTCTCACTCGACCCCTATGCTCTGGTTTGCCCAATGCTTGAGTGAGTATATCGCTCCCTGATGATATGTCTGTCACACTTGACTGAGGCTGCCCCTGAAACTCTTCCTACAACAAACAATCCATGTATTAAATTAGGAAATAACTAATACACCATTATTTAGAGTAAGTACCGAAGAAAAATGAAGAAAATGAAAGTCATGAAAACAAAGGGCTGTATGCAACTGTGCACAATTTAGAAGCCCCACCCCCCCCCCCCCCCCCAAAAAAAATATATTATTAATACTTGTCCACACTTTTTAACAAATGCTTGAAAGGGAATCCTATAAAACTTGCTGAGTAATCTGATAAATCCATTTCCATGCAATTGTACTTCAATATGGTTTATATATGAAACTTTAATGACATGCATTAACAGGGAGACTGGCTGTTTATGGCTGCATATAACTACATATATTTGATTATGAGAAATCAAATCTTCCACAGTTTCAAAAATTAGCATCTACTTAATAAACTCTTGACTGCATATGATCAACATGCAAATACTGATAACCAACTCAAACGTGCAAGGTCATAAACAATAGAATAAAATAAAATCTACTAGAATACAAATGACTTTGCACATGTGCACAATTAGAATACAGTGTAGACTACTTACAATCTTCTCAATTACAGGAACAACGTTGTGATGGTAATCCCCATCCTTCCTTTTTCGATCCCTTTTTCATAGGTCACATCGATCAATAGGCGAATCCCAATCTCCGAACTCTGCCCGCTGTAGTAAAATATTTTAACCATTAACTGAACATGAAGACTAAAGTGTAATGGGTTTCAAACAACTTAAAACAACGTTATCATCTATCAGAATATTCATTACCATCTCCTCTTCGATCTTTGCATATCCTGACCTGCCTGTACAATGATCGTTCTTGTTCTCATAACGTCTTTCCCATTGTTGTTCACTGAATTCCTTCATAAAACATTATAACATAACCCCAAATTTAGGATATGCAACAAAAACTAACATCGTTGAAACTATAAACAGAAAACTTTAATGACATAGATAGAATAGTATATCAATCCAATTTGGGTATGAATGAAACGTTAAACAAGCTTCGAACATATTATTTACAAATAAGATATCACGAGTCAAGCATAAGCAAGCACGTGCTAATCAATTGAAATACAATTGTCAGAAATACCCAAATAGTTTCAGTCATCATAACGTGTCAGAAAATATGAACTATCAACATCTTTCACTACTACCCATGCCGAATTATAATTTCATTCTTTCCACTTCCACCAACTTTAAGAAACTACTCTTAAATCTCTTTCTAAATGTTATACTAGAATTAAATCGGTTAGTCAGGACATTTTACAGTTGTTATTTTAATGCCAAACAACAGAAAAATACAATGAGAAGAAGGTATTTCACTTAAGTTCATTTCACATTTGTGGAACTTGCAAGCACAAATTTGACTCTATAGCCCCAACTTGACAATACAATCATAGCAACAACAAGAAGAAAAGAGATTATTCAAAATAAAAGTAACACAGGATAATAAAACTTCATATCATCATGGAACATGTAAAGTCGTAGATTCAATTACTAACACAATAATTTTGAACACAACCCAAAAATTGACAACATTAAGCACCAATTACTCTTTTATAAAATTGACCTGCAAGTCACAAATATTTGATGCATTTTTTATCAATCTCAAATTATGCACAATTGAATCAACAATTCCAGACAACTAATAACTTATAACAATGCAATCATATTCTGTGATGCACACAACTATACTGAAGGGCATATTAATGATTACTATTTCTACACATATAATATCAGCAAGTAGGTTAATTAATCAAAAGAAACCTGAAATATTTATGGAATCAACAACAGATTTCGCATTCAATCAGTTAATAAAGAAATTACCCCAAATTTGTCTCTCAAACGACTTTCAACAAATCTTTCCCAGTCCTCTTGTTTAATGATATTCTTGTACAATGGTGGAGGATGTCGCAACTTCTTGGGATCATCCTTGTACGGAAGGATAAATTTGGTGGTCAACCTTGTCTTAAAAGAGCACCATGCTTTGCTAGCTCTCTTCATCAATCTATCCTTCGATCTGGCATCTACATCAAACTTTTGCTGCAAGGAAATTAAATGGAGCATAGAAACTCATAAACAACCAAGGTTATAAAGAAAAATCATCCCTATAATTTGATTCATTAGATTATTACTTTGCAAAAGAGTAACTCAACATATTAACATTATCACCTAAAACATATTAAAGAAAACAAGTTGAAAAAATTGAATTTTGTAATTAAGCAAAACAGAGAGAAAGGAAAGTGCCAAGTAAAATGAGTATATATTTAGAAAATATTGCATTCTAAGACTTACTGTCAGGTCTGCCCATATCTTCTCTTTGTAAACTTTATCCACATTTCGCCAATCCGTGTCCTGAATTGGGACTATCTGGCATGCAAAACAACCAATCTGGGTTGTTAAGTCTATAGCATTTGCCCTAACATGCTGCCCGTACTGATTGCATTATAGTTTCAATATTTCACCTTTATTTTCTTGTTGTGCTTCTTATTTGTGCAAGGGCCTCTAGTTTTGTGCTTTTTAGGTGGGGAGTCATCCATGTGATCAATGCCTTTATGTTCATTGCCATCTTCATCTCTCATAGCCACATGCCTACAGTTACAAAGAAGATGAAACAAGTTAATAATCAAGATCAGCAATTACTAAAAAATATGAAATGAACATAAGTCATCCACATTTTAAACAAGTTTCTCCAACAATAAACAGATACCATTTCCAAGTCCTTTCATTTCAATGTTGTGTTATCAACCCAAATACCATCTAAATCATTGCAAATACAACCACTATCATCGTCATCACATGTATCAAATGCCTCTAAGCAAGGCAGGACATTGGTAACAGGATGTTGTTCAACCAAAGGAGGACTATCATCTTGACTTCTATCAACTTTCTACGAGTTATCAAATGTGAATTGTGCAATGGACCACCTGCTGTCACTTTGGTCAGTGACATAAAAGACTTGCTTTACTTGTGATGCTAGGACAAATGAATCTGATTTGTGGCCAATACGTGACAGATCTACTAGCGTTACACCAAATTCATCCATCCGAACCCCTCCATTGTTGTCAACCCAATCACATTTAAACATAGGGAAAATAAACATGTGATAGTCAAGAGACCAAATTTCCCATATTACACCATAGAAACTTAAGTCCCCGATAATTGGTTTTTTGTCTTTGGCACTTGCAATCTGCATTGTCCTTGCAACAATGGTCACTCCACTATTTTGATTAACCTTAGTTTCCCCATGGTCTTTTGTGTGGTAGTGACAATTGTTGATGACATAACTCAAATAGGATGTCACATACGGACAGGGCCCTTGCGCAAACCATTTCATGGTGGAGGTGATTTCTTCCCCGTTGTTAATTAACCTTCCAACCTAGGATGAAAGTAGCAAAAGTGTTATTGATATCTTAGATATTGATAAAAAGCTAAAATATTCCATTTTTCTTAAAAACAAATTAATATAAGGCTTCTTTTACCTTATCTTTGAACCAATCAATGAAGGTTCGATTATGTTCATCTTGCACCCACTTCGCATTTCTAGATTGCCTTGGAAAATGATCCTTCGACGATTTCTTATGTAATCCGACAAAAACCAAAAAAAAATGATTGTCAACGAATGATAGAGGTTGAATAACATAAGATGAATACAAGATTTTGCCAAAGAAAAGTAGACACTTACTCAATGTAAGGTTGGAGATAGTAGACGTTTCGGAGGACATATAGGTGTGCTTGTGACCATTCGTCTTGGCTGATTGAAATTACTCGACCTCCAAGCAATGGCCCATCTATTTCAATTTCTTCATCAACGGAAGTCACATACTCAGAGCAAAAGTCGATTGCTTCCATGGCAATGTAACACTCAGCAATACAACCTTCGGGATGATTTCTATTTCGTACGTGCCCTTTAAGAATTTTCATGAATCTCTCAAAAGGATACATCTATCTAAGGTAGACAGGCCCACATAATCTCCATCTAAGGTAGACAGGCCCACATGATCTAACTTCTCTAACAAGATGTACGGTTAAATGAACCATGATGTCAAAAAATGAAGGTGGAAAGTACTTCTCCAACAAGCACAAGGTAATGACTAGATCATCTTGCACCTTATCTAACTTAGGAACATCAACCACTTTGGTACAAAGCTCATTAAAGAAGAAACAAAAACATGTAATTGCATAATGAACTTGTTTGGGCAACACTGATCTTATTGCCAAAGGAAGAAATTGTTGCATAAGAGCATGACAATCATGGGGATTTAAACCAACAAGCTTTAAGTCATCCGTGGATACAAGGTTCTTAAAGTTCGAACAATATCCAAAAGGGATTCTAATATCATATAATGTCTGGTAGAACATTTGTTTCTCTTTCTTGCTAAGTGTGTAACACGCTGGAGGCAAATAAGTACAATTTTTTGTAACTAATGGATGCAACTCTGCCCTAAAACCCAAATCAACAAAGTCTAACCTAGACTTAAGACTATCTTTTGCTTTTCCAGGAATGTCTAATAGAGTCCTATAGATACTTTCACAAACATTTTTTTCAATATGCATAACATCAAGGTTGTGAAGAACATGTAAATGTTTCCAATACGGTAGACTAAAGAAGGTGGATTTTTTCTTCCAACACAAGTAATCATCATTGTCACCTTTTTGTGCTTTCTACCTTACTTTTCCCCTAAGATGTTTGGAAATTTTCTAGCTTTTCTAATATGGCTTCCCCACTAAGCGGTTTTGGAGCAAGCCCATTTTCTTGCTCTCTATTAAATGCCTTCTTCTGTTTTCTAAATTGATGATTTTTAGGGAGGAATCGCCTATGGCCCATGTAGATATTTTTCTTGCCATGTTTTAATCTACATGAAACAGTTTCTTCCCCATATATTGGACAAGCATAATACCCCTTTACTGAGCAACCAGAGAGGTTACCATAGGTTGGAAAGTCGTTGATCGTCCATAATAAGACAGCTCGCCTGTTAAAAGTTTCTTTCTTATAAGCATCATAGACCTCAACACCTTCCTCCCACAAAAGTTTCAAGTCATCTATTAATGGGGCTAAATAAACATCTATGTCATTACCGAGTTGTCGTGATCTCGATATCAGAAGAGATAACATCATGAATCTTTTTTTCATGAACAAGCAAGGAGGAAGATTATAGGTAACCATGACAACAAGCCAACAACTATAAGTAGTACTTAGTGTACTATGAGGATTTATCCCACCAGTTGAATTAGCTAGGCGAAGGTTTCTACCTTCAGCCCCGAAAGCAGGCCACATCCTATCAACTAATTTCGAAGATGGTGTATCGGCTAGATGCCTAAGTTTACCGTCTATGATTCTTTTTTTAGCATGCCAAGTAAGGTTTTTTGCAATCTGAGGAGACTGAAATAACCTTCTAAACTTGGGAATGGGTGGGAAGTACCACAGTACTTTTACGAAAATGCCCTTTTTAGCTTTGGAAGTTTTACCACGTACTTTCCAACGTGACAACCCACATGTAGAACAACATGATAAAGATGCATACTCTTTCCTATATAAAATGCAATCATTAGGAAATGCATCCATTTTTTCATATGACGAACCCAAGGCAACCATTGTTTTCTTAGCTTCGTACATGGATGAAGGCATTTCATTGTTTGGTGGTAACATTTTAGATAAAACATTGAGTACTTCTGAGAAACTATTGTCTAATCAACCAAATCTCCCTTTAATTTTGTAAAGCTACATCAATGCATATAGTTTGGAGTGGGAAGTGCAACCTAGGTATAAGGGCTTCTCAGCATCTTCAAGTAAATATTTTAATTTTTTGGGATCATCCTCATTGTACTTAAAGGCATCATTCACCATATCTAATGTATCATCCATGGGGAATTCAGGGCATTCGGCAAATGATGACTTCCTATTCCTATCTTCCCTATTTGAATTGACTTCACCATGCCAAATCTAGGTTTTGTAGGTTCTGTCAAAACCATTACAAAATAAATGATGGTGCACTTCATTGTGGGTGTGGAAGGCTAAACAACAACATGCATTACAAGGGCATTTAATAAACTTTGGGTCAGTTGTATGCGCTGTAGCAAAGTCTAGGAAATTCTTAACCCCTATATCATATTCCAGAGATAATATATTCGACCAAATCCAGAATTTATTTATGATGGAAGTACACCTGCACTAACACATAAGTGTTTGAGTGTTTGTTATGAGATCAAAAGTTAGTAATTATTGACCAAAGTTGAAAATAGTTCACACTTTTGGGTGGCAGGTTCTGAGTTATTTACTATTTCTAGTTTTCTATTCTTGTAATGTTCATTTAGCTTGGTAACCATTGTAAAATAATCATTTGTGAACAGTTTGATGGACTGACTAACAATAAATAAGTGAAGACAACAAAAATATTAATAACAGAAAATTTCTTCTCTAACAACATAAACCTAACTTTTGGATTTAATACATAATGGATGGTCAGAAATAGCATAACAAATAGGAACTCAAACCAATTAAAGTTCATTCAGCCATGTTCATACAAATTGAAATTTAGCAAATTCTTTAATATCTTGATACACCAAACATACCATGTATTATAGTCATTGCAGTTGTTATTAGTGTAATAGAATTCAATATTTTATCTAAATGATATAGATCAATCAGCCAAAAAGAAAGCAAAAATGGTATATATTGTTAAATCAACCAATAAACAAATGATATAAAGTAAGCATGTAACTAAAAACCAAGAAGAAGGGACGGTATTTACCTGAATTGAAGAAAGCGTGTTTCCACTTAGATGCACCGAAAGCTTTGTAAATGACCAATTGAAGTATGCAGTAATGAGCAGCTGCCTTATCCACAACGATGTCAAAATTGCTCCCATTAAGAAACAAGCCAAAACAGGGTTAAAAAACAGAAAAAGACATTACATTAAAGAAGGTGTATTTCTACATCATATTTAGACTCACCACTGGAATCTATGCAGTCGGTTTATAGCCTATATACAATCTTTAAAAGAAAAATTATGTTTGGACTAGTTAGCTTCAACATATTTTATAACGCACTGATGCTTAAATTTTTTTTTTTTTAAGATTAACTAATAAGTAGTTTCAAGGTACGTGGCATTGTCCACCCTCATTGCAGACCAGTATAATGCCTATTTAGGTTTACCACTGGAATATATGTCGAAGTTTTCAGCCTATGTACCTTGAAACTTTAATATAAATTCTATTTGGATAAGTGAAACTTTTGATGCTGTTTTAAATGAAATAATGTATACAGTCAACATAGACAATATTCAAAAACAATTTATGATATTTTAAATTAAAAACATACCTAATAGCAAATGTAGAAGCAAGATGGTGCTGACTGCAACCTCAGATATTCTTAGCTACCCTTCCAAGTGATGGAAACTCAATTTGAATTCAATCTAGAGCTCTTAACATGCTCAACTAATTAGCTCATGTAAAATTATTTCACCAAATAACTAAATCAACAGATAACTTAATAAATTATGGAAAGTGCAAACTCATTCATAGCTTCAGGTAAGTAATCAAGATATATTTCCTGCCTATAACTTCATGTCAAGCAAAACACAACAAATAAAATAATTATTGTTCTAGCACACCAACAAAGAAAGTGTTGTGTTATGTAAATTAACATAGATGAGCATATTAAAGTTGTTATTGATCACAAAGCTATTGGTGGCTAACACTAATGGAATGAAAATAGAGCACAATCAATTCAATCTCAGTATAAGCAAACAAACTAATATTATTACCACCTAACTCATATTTAAATTGCAAAATAGTAAGCCGATCAAACCTGAATTACAATTTTATGCATACACTCGAATACATATATGGAAGCATAAATCTAATAGATTTCAAACATAATAGAGTAGCACTGTTGTCAAATTTGCAATGTTAAATGGCAAAGGAAGCAACAACAACCACATACTTTATATTTACCTTACAAAACATGAAGCTATATTATCTTCTAAAATAAATGCAATCATTATTCAATAACAAAATGATTAATGTTTACCTGAATTACAAGAGAAGCTCGAAATAAAATTCTCTACACCATAAGAATCCAAGATCCCTCTAAGTACAAGCGATTGATGCAAACACCGTTAACTAGTTAAATAGTTATTTTTTTTGGATAAGATTCAAAAGGTTTGTCGACTACATTAATTTGAATCATATAGAAGTCCATTGGATATCAGAAGTAAAAACAAAAAGAACTTATCACCTTCTTTGTTTATGTCAAGCATTGTAGTAAATCAGCACAATAATTTAGAATATCGCTACAAAAATACTAGCACCTCAATGTTAATAAGGATATTAAAGTGCTAAGGATAGCACTTTAATATCCTTATCTGGAATGGTAGATTCAAAAGTAAATTTCAGTTTACATGACATCATGTGAAAAATAATTAGGGTCTATAAACCTAGTAAATGATCTTTACCTAAAATATTCACTTTAACCAGAAAAGGAAGCATTTGTAATTCATTGGACAAATACAAAACATTTTCACAATTATTACTTACATTCTTAAGGACAACAATAATAATGCAGTGTATAACTGCTAACTTTTTAAGAACTACAGAACAAAAGCTTAAAACTCTTAAATAACCCTTATATATATATATAAGATCAACCCATCATGACATGATTCCATCACTATCACCAAACATGCAAACAAAATATTTAAACACAAAAATAAAGATTGAATCACCAGTCAAGATAATGGTCACATGTAACGACAACAATAAGATCCAAAACTTCACCATGAACGATAACTAACTAACCATTAATAATGAAAAATAAACTCATTAAATGACACTCATGATAGATTGAAATGACAAAAATACCAAACCTTTTTAAAACCCGGTCAAAAAATAAAAGAAATTTCGTACCTTTTCACTCAAATAATTCATGAAAACACCCTTATGCATGCAACACCATGATAAGTTAACACTCATGGTACATTCAATGACAAATATTCTAAAGAGAATAATAATAATAATAATAATTGGCTTTAAATCACTAGAGAGGATAGCTAATCATCCATGCATCTTTATTGAATGTCTTACAACTCCAAATTAATTTTTCATATTAATTGAAGGACAAAAAGACAAGTTTGTTTAAAGTTTAGTTTTCGTAAACGTAGATAGCTTTTTAACCATTCACTTTAATTAAAGCTCTACTAACTAGCAGGTTGACCAAACAAAAAAAAGACTTATAAAAAAACAGAAGAGAAATATATGTAAAGTAAGAAACAGATGGAAACCAATGACTCTTTTACATAAGGTGAACTTGGATGGAATAAAATGTTAAATTTATGAACTATACTAAATGCAGTAATTTATAAGAAGGTTGTCCTATGTTGTGTAAGCAAATTACTAAAGATAGATTATCATAGACTTATTATTAGAGTTATACTAACACCGTGCACTTGGAAGTTAATTTTCTATTAAAAAATTTGTATGCCAATACACATAATAAGTATTTCTTAATTTACCTTTATTTTTATAAAATTTTTACTTCAAAGATCTAATTTTTGGTGAGTGTTGAAGCTTGAATCTTACACTGATGATATCAACTATGGCCTCAATAAATGATTAATAAATACAATTGGGGAATTTGAAGATTAGGGATCTATTATTATGTTAAGAATCATTAATCTAAAAGTTTATAGTTATCATAGGTAATAGACAAATTAATTTTATTTGTAACAAGAAAATCAGAAATTAAAAATGAAAATAGACAACATAAGAGATCATTTAGTAAGATAAATCTAGAATGTGCATTTAATTTGAAGAAGAGAACTTTTAGTTATAAAGATAAATTGTTAACAAATAACCATAACCATTGCACCAAGGGCAGGAGCATTTGTATAGGCACATTGCACACTAATTATAAACTAATGAATTTGCTTATACAGCTCCTTGAAGTGGATTAATTACTATGTTTTCATAACATATTTACCATTAAATAACAAAAATGGAGTAGTTACTAAAAGAAGTTATCTAACTTGCCATTTGGTATAAACAAAAAAATAAAAAATAAAAAAAAACACACACACACACGCACACAAGTACAAAATCAAGTAGGAAGAGAAGCTGATTATATAACTACTCTTTTATAAAGTCACGATTGGAAAGTTTGGTATAATAAAAAATTAAACACCAATGAGCAGTTATCAGTAAGTAGGATAATAGCAAAGCATATTTGGATATCATAGCTAGAAACAATTAAATGACTTCAATTTCTATTGTGCACTAAGAGAAACTACAAAATCAATTAACATAGTGGAACCTAGACCATGATACAATCACAACAAAAGGATAATATTTTAATCAAGCCATATAGTAATGATGCATCTAAGATCATCTCATAAACCTAGAACTTAACTCAAATACCCATGCAATTAAACTGAAGCTAGCTAATAATCACTTAGCAACTTAAGTTAATTAAAGATTATTTTTTGAACTCATAATTGAATTGGAAATCACAAGAGCTAACTAAGAAACAAATCAATTTAAAAAAAAAAAAATAGCTGTCAAAACTTAAAAGTGTTAACATACAAAGATAATAGAACTCAAAGGGGAAGAAAAATATTTTAAACTTGGAAAACGGACTTCAATTTTGGACAATTTTGTTTGACAAATTGGAGGTAAAGAATCCTTGAGGAAACAAGAAAGCATAAATATAGCCAAGAAAATACCAATGGCTGTCCGAGTGTCATGAATTGATTTTGCATGGTCCATTGTTACATTCCATCTAGCTCATAGGAGCTTCAATGCAAATTACGGCAAGAGAAAGGATGATTTTTCTCTTTGCAATATGACAGACCAAATCAAGAAGTGAGTCAAGAATTAAACAAGATAAAAAATAAAACAATTGCTTATATTGAAAAAGTGAAATCATGTCATTTTGCCCTGATAGAATTTATTCAAATAAAAATTCTACCATGGCAAGTCGATCGAGGGCCAAGGAGTCACAAGAAAAAACAAATTTAAAGATATAAAAATATCATTCATGCTTTAGAAACTACAAGTAGTCACATGCATATACATCAATTAATTTGTTGTCTAATCAAGTAAATATTTTTGTGTAACATCTCATCCAATCAACTCACCAAACTGCTCTTATTTGCACTCAACTATAACCATGAAAAATCCTTTCAATATTTTATAGCCATGGAGTCCACGATATTGTGACAACTAGCAAAGACAGATATTTAGGTTATAAATTTTGGAAAAAAACCAATGAGTTTGCCGTGG
This sequence comes from Boswellia sacra, assembly GCA_013180625.2. Lineage (NCBI taxonomy): Eukaryota > Viridiplantae > Streptophyta > Magnoliopsida > Sapindales > Burseraceae > Boswellia > Boswellia sacra. The sequence continues at coordinate 171,260 of SNVD02004929.1, forward strand.
ATTACTTAGTAGTTGATTGTTTGCTTGTTAAGAAAAGAGAACCCCTCTTTCAAACCTGGGTTTCTTGAAGAGGGTAGATTTGTTAAGGATTTATTTGGAGAATCAAAGACACAAAAAAATTTATATCAAAGACCCACAGTGAAATGAAATAAACACGCAAAAAAGATTTATTAATTCAAATTAAATGTATAACGAAACTTTAACTAGTTTGCTACTTCATACACAAAGAACAAACTCAATATAGATTTAAAAAAAATGTAGACGAATACTTAATTGATCAATTCTCAAGAACTAAAATCAATCATGTCCACCTCAAATGTCACCCAAAAAAAAATCGATTCAAAATCATTTAAACTTAATGTCAAATCTAGAAGAGTACAAATTAAAAAATCTGATTAATTCAAATCAAATGTGGCACGAAACTTAAACACACGACCGATAAATTCTCACAAGTTTGTTAAATCCTCTTAAGTTTTTGTATTTTGCATAACATCCCTAAGTTTCATTGAAGGTCGGGTGACAGAGTACAGACCATGGAGGATGACTCTCTTATACTTGCTAGAATTTTACTTTTTTTCTCCATAATATGAAAATGTGTATTAATATAAAAATTTAAATTGTGTGTTAATTGGACCAGGTGTCCCTAAACAGAACAAAAGAACAGGGACCACCAAAACTGTACAAAATGAGCCCAAAAAATCCAAACTCTGCTAAAAAGCGGCCCCTCCGCCCCGCATACATCCATAGCCATAGAGATATCCTATAAAAGTAGAGTCTAAGTTGTACAATTAAGCATCCAAAACCCCTTTCGTTGAAATGAATGAAAAAGGAGGAGTAATCTTGGAAATTACTTGGAATTGAGGCCCAAATAGTAGATAGAGCTTTTACTTATCATTGAATATCTTATCAGTCATTTAAATTCTAACATTTGTGAAAACTTTTCTTGCTATATGATTGGTTTAACTTAATTGCTACACCTTGAAATATATGTTGACTCATGTCCCCAGTGCGCTGATGAACACTTAAATATATATGCTTAATAAGAGCTTAATTCATCATATTATATTAATAGTGTCATTAAATTCTTCAACTTAAGCATATTTGTAGTCTTTGCATCTTTTGAATTAACTTTCTCTTAATTTTGGATTTGTTGTAAGTTTGGTAAAATGGCCATAACTTTCTATTTATAGATCAAAATGGTGCAAATCTTAATGTTTTGGAAAACTAATTAAATTATCTACAAGATTGTATTTCACAAGCATCATCAAATTCGGGCTCTTAGTAGGCCAAAAATGGGCTTGAAGTGAACCCATCTGCAGTTTCAGCCCAGCCTGACTATACCTCAGTATTTTGACCATATCTCTTGATATACGTATCCAAATCATATGAATCAAGATGTTCTAGAAAGCTGAGAGAAATATCTACAATGTTCATGCAGACATGTGATCAAAATTCTCAATAATTTGATGCTGAAATTGGTGGTCAAAGTCGGTGCATCTAATGATCCCAATTGTCAACAAAATATTAGACAATTGTTCCTTTGTAATTTGACAAGTTTTCCCCTAAATGTATCTATAAATAGAGGTGCCTTGTGACCCATTAGGCATCTTGGCCTTGGCTGGGATCTCTTATTATTGTGTTTTTCTGTCTTGTGTTTTAATGTTATTAATAAATTTCTTTTTTCTTACAATTTGTTTTCTTTCTTTTATAATGTTTTGCTAAATTCTCTTTTGCTAAGGTGAAAAGGTGAAACCCTTGATATGAGACTAAGAATTTTCTAACCCTTTGATTTGTGTTTAATAATCATAATCTTTTGTTGTTTATTTTATATGATTTATATTTATTTTCTTAATGACACCATTCGTAAAGTGGAGGTCTTGATCCATTGTAGACAATCCTTGGCACATCAAATGCTTGGATCCTTTCTAGATGTCCTATGGTTCTTCCTTACCGACACAAGTCTAGTTAGGAACCTTGATTTGTTATAGACATATGGTGATTGGCACATTGGATGCTTGAACCCATTTACAAGAAGTGGTATAAATATTGATAATGAAACAAATATAATTCATATAACTAAAATGGGCTTAAGTGACATACCTTTTGGTTACTTATCCTTATTTGATATATCAAGGGCGGATCCCCTAACCTTAGCTTTCATTATTATTGTGTTAATTTCTCTTATTTGTGTAATTTAAGTATTCTTGTTTATTGTTTATGAACTTGTTATTTTATTTGCTATGGTAGGTTTTACCTCCCATTCTCATAGATGGTTTTACCACCTTTTGTTTTTGTTTTACATTTGAATGGTCGGTAGTACCGCCTGCCATCTTTACCTTTATTTGTTAATATTATCTTGTCATTTCTTTGGATTATTCATATCATATTTGCTTATCTTTTAGTTTGTAGCGCTAAATCCCCTTCCTCATGGATCGACCTCGGTCTCACCAGGTTTATTACTTCAACACTCCTATACTTGGGAGATAATCTTATTTTCGGATGTGACATGCGCTAGTTGTGACAAGTGCATGATGCAAAATCGAGAGAAGTTCAACATGATATGGTTTAACTAGAGTTATTTCCTTATTTTATTGGGAGTAAGTATTTTTTTCTTACTGCGTATGTTTCGTATTTTCTTCCCAGGGCAATTAGACATCCTCCAAGTGGATATGTTCAGGGAATAAATGATCTTGTTACACCCTTTCTTCTTGTTTTCCTATCAGAATACTTAGAAGGGAGTATGGATAATTGGTCAATCTCACATCTACCACCAGAAAAAAATATCTGACATAGAAGTTGATTGTTGTTAGTGCCTCTCAAAATTGCTTGATGGTATGCAAGACCATTATACATTTGCTCAACCAGGAATCCAGAGGCTTGTGTTTAAGCTTAAGGAATTGGTTCGTAGGATTGATGGTAAATCCAATTTCTGGCTTTAGACCTTTATATTAGCATCCCTGTCGATGCTGAACCAAGTCATAGTTCTATTTCCAAGTAAATTTAAATCTGCCACACAGTTTTGAGATCTTGTAATGTTACTGTGGTTTGGTTGGTCTAATGAAACTTCATCATGGGAAAGGATAGCCACTGCTTTGCTCTCTCTATGCTCCCATTTTTACATGGTTTGCATATAACTGTCAACGAAATATGTTGTTGCTTAGTGTGATAATAGAAGAAGGACTTGTGTCTCAATTTTATTTTGCGTGAAGTTAATAGGAATGCTCTTTCTGTGATTAATGCAAGGGCTTCAATTAGAATAAGTTGTTCACTGCCATTGAAAAAGCTTTCTTGGTCTTTTTCCGTTTAGGTTTCCTCTTTTTTTTTTTCTTTTGGTTCTATAGAACAGGGCAAATTACCTAATTGCATTTATCATTTTCTTATTGGCCTCGGATGCAAATGTGTGCATATCATACCAGATTTCACTTGGATTTTTTCTTTAGATATAAGGTTATCTTCCCTATTGAGGAGTTTGTTTTTTAACCAGAACCTGTTTCAAGACACATTGAAGATCAGGGACTTGAATTTCTTCAATTTGCTTTCCTCTGGTTTAACTGTCTTTTAATTCGTGAGGTATGTTTTTAGCATGGACTACATGTGTCATGTATTGTTTTTGTTTTCTCCATTTCTAATTTTTTTTTTTTGCTGTCATTATTAAAGTAGCCCAAATCTCTAATATCTATGGCCTCTCCAGTTGCAACTACATCCATGCATGTGTTTTTTGTATTTAATTGCGAGGCTAATGACATGCTTCTTCTTATTAGATCCTGTTTCATCTTGTTACTCGATCGTGGGACACATATCTTGCTGAAGGAGATGGACTACCAGATTTCCTTGTGTACATATTTGCCAGTTTTCTTTTAACGGTGAGAGAATCTTCCTTCAAACTATTAGAATTTGCCTCATTTGTGCAACTTTTACTAGACATTTTATGGGTGCATGGTTGTTGGTGATTCACCTCGTGTAATGAGTAGTTCAGTGCAGGATTCACATATTTGCACATGCTCTGACATATACATATCCATGGACATTTATGTATACAGACACAAACAGACATAAAATGTGAACATTATAGTTAAAGTGGGCTTGTCAAGGGCAAAGTTGCCTAGTTCTTTTTGGGTGATGGTAAGCCTTGTCTCTGTTAATATTTGGGTCATTTTCACCCATGATTTGCTATGTTGATCTGTGTTCCAACTGCTTTGTAGTCAAGCACTTTTTTAGATTATTTTTCATGGTTCTCACTATTTAGAAATTTGAAATGTAGTTTATGCTTTAATATGATTCTTGCAATAAATTTTATTTTGTTTGATTGTTTAGCTTTTGCCCTTTACTTCATAATCCAGTAAACTAGTAAACAATTCTTGAGATGAGCTAATCTATCCTTTATAGAGATCTGTGACATCAAGTATCTAAGCATATTATTTCATTACTCCGTTTTCAATGGTCAGATAAACTGCAAAAGCTGGATTTCCAAGAGATGGTCATGTTCCTTCAACACCTTCCAACTCACAACTGGACACATCAGGAGCTAGAGATGGTACTATATAGGGCATACATTGGCATCGTATGTTCAACAGCTCGCCTAGCCACTTAGCTACCTGAAAAATAACTAATAACAACAGCCTGAATTCAGTTTTCTTCTTCTTTCAATCATTTTTCCTATGTTTTTTTTTTCATTTAGTGGTTCCTCAAAATGTTTTGTTACCTGCGAGTGTATGTTTTCTCTAAATCTAGAAGAGGCCAATATATATCCTCGTTTGTATTGTCAATTTTGGCCTGTAATGTATGTATGTTCAGGCATTGCAATGTATATTTAATTGATCAAAAAGTGAGAAACAATGCAGATGAAACACACAACCGATAAATTCTCATGAGCTGGAGAAGAAATGGTTAGTTTAAAAGAAGCACAGAATAATAAAAATATGAAAGTCTAAATACTTTTATCAGTAGTTAAATTCTCATACATTTTCTAATCTCAGTTTTGATGGGAAAGAAACAAAGAGAACATTATCAACTATAAAAATTATATATTTTCTAAGAAGAGCAAATAGAGGTACCACCCAATGTTTTACGGTGAGCAGAGCTGCGGAGGAGAGAATCGAAGCAACTGCACCAGAAGCGAGCAGCATGTGAGCAGCGATGGAGGCAAGGTCTGAAGCAACAGCGTCAAAAGCGAGCAGCGATAGAGGCAAGCGGGATGCAAACACAACGACGAAACTAATGAAAGTAATCGAAAATGAAAAAGAAAAAATCATACACAAAAGAAAAAGAGCAAATCAAAAATGAAAGTTGCCTTGAATTGAAAACACAAGTGTCCGATTTGAGTGAAACCAAAGGTGAAAATGCGATCAATAAGTTGAGTTGATGCGATAGTAGTTGGGTTCGACAAGCTGGTGCGGTGGTGAGGGGGTGAGCTATGACGACTAGGGCAAACATGAATGCTAAGATGGAAAGTGAAAAGAGAAACGAAGGGTGAAAAGTGGAAGAGGGAAAATAGGGAAAGAGACAATTTGTTTTTATTTTTTCCTTTTGTACATACTTGTCAATATGTAAAAATATGATAAATATTTGATTAAGTCAAAATGAAGAGTGACATATATGAAGTATACTCAAGTTTGACTTTCAAGTTAATGATATATTTCTCACTTTTTTTAAAAACCGCCAAATAAATAAATTGTCAAGTGACAAATATAGAAAAATCTATTGTAGTGACTACTGTGTTGACTGCTTCTTTCCAAAATTTCTTGGCCAACCTGGCACTCAATAACATACATCTAACCCTTTCAAGAACGTTCTATTCATCGTTTCAACCAAGCAATTTTGTTGCGGTATACCAGGTGTCATTTTGTGCCTCACCACTCCCTCATTGTTACAAAAGCAGTTGAATTCTTCATTCAAGAATTCTAAACCATTTTCAATTCTAAGCTTCCTAACTTTTCCACCAGTTTGGACTTCAACCATCTTTTTTCAATGTTTAAATTTCTGGAATGCCTTGTCCTTGGTCTTCAAGATGTACACCGATACCTTCCTTGAGCAATCATCAATTATGGACATAAAATACCTTCCTTCACCTAAAGTTATAGACATAACTAAGAGTTTCTTTCGTTGTATAAGATAAGGAAGAAAATTTTACTAGAATCGATTTCCCAAGAACGCAATGCTTACAAAACTCTAATTTCTCCAACTTATTGTCGCACAATAGTCCCTGCTTCTATATCTTCTAAAGCCCTATTTCACTTACATGCCTAAGCCTCTTATGCCACAAGTAGGCTTTATAATCTATGCCTAATGTCGTGCCCGTTTCTCTAATTATAGTGCTGCCTTGGAGAATATACAAATCGTTTTCCCTCACACCTTTCATTACTACCAAGGATCCTCTTATAACTTTCAAGGTGCCATTCTCCCCTTTGTAACTGCAGCCACTGGAATCCAACATGCCAAGTGAAATCAAATTCCGATTCAGCTTCAGAATATCCCTCACAATCGTCAAGACTCTTTCCATGCCATCATGAGTTTTTTTTTTTTAACTGTCCCTATGCCCACCATGCTACAAGCTTTGTTGTCACCCAACAAAACTTTTTCATCGTCGATCTTCTCATAAGACTCAAATCAGCTTCTATTTGGCGTCATATGGAACGAACAATCAGAATCCAAAACCCATTACTTATCCAAGTTTTCTGCAGTCAGGACTAGCACATCCGAGCTCTTATATCCATCTCTACAATTGCAGCATCATAGTTTTCTGGTTCTTTTCCCTTTTCCTTCTTCTTTCTTTTGGGACAAAGCCTCCTAATATGCCCCTCTTTGTGATAGTAAAAGCATTTTACAACTTTCTTTCCCTTCAACTTTGAGCTTGAGTGCGACTTGCCCTTGTAATCACATTTGTCACTCCTACCTGTAACATGCAGCCCTTCACCCGAGTGTTCACCCAACTTATTCTTCCTTTGTAGACATTTTGAATTCAATACACCAATCATATCTTCCTTTTATAGGCCCTCTTCATGATATCGCTCCTATTTTCAGCATTGTACCTTTCCAGAATCTTCCTTTTGCCCCTGAGAGCTTTATCCAATCCTAGGTTGCGTAACAAGGCCAACATCTTCATCCTCCAAATAGCGAAGTCACCATCTGCCATCAAACTTCTCAATCTCATACTTGCTAGTTAATGCAACCACCACAGGAATTTCTTTGAACACCTCTCGTACTACGCAACTACGAGTCAAGGCTTTTATCGAACACTTGTTGTGGTACGAACTTCTAGCCACCAAAGACACCAAACAGCCGTCACCAGGCTCCAATACCAATTTGTTGTGAAGAAGAGTGGGCACACACACTCATAAGTAACTTATCATGGAATTAATCTAGGAGATTAAGCACACAATCAAGCAAAGTAGGAAAAATAACACAAGAACACAAGGATTTATATTAGTTCAGACCACAATATGTGATCCTACGTCTAGTTGCTGGTTATGATCAATCCACTATGGTGAAGAACAAAGAGATACAAGAGTGTTTATAGGGACAACTAGAAGAAATTCAGTTTTCTTCTCTTCAAGAAACTCCCAATCTCTCTAAACCCTAACCCTCTTTATTTCCTCTCTTTTTTTGCTCTCTAAGAACTTTTTTTACACTTAAAACACGTCCCTTATGTATAGTCTAAGGCTTAAAGGCCAATTTCATGCGTAACAAGTAATTATGTTTTGACCAGGAAACAGACTCGTGCTCCTCCTCCAAAGTACCCGCACTCCTGTGCCAACTCTCTGTCCAGATGCATCTGCAAACCCAGAATCCGCACTCCTATGCCAAGTTACTTGCTTTCCTATGCCAATATGCGCTCTTGTGCAATGAGCTTCATGTGGGTACGCTAACCTTCTATCTCTGTATGTCTAACACTACATCTGATGCGTACTTGGTGCTCCAACGCCACATTAGCTGCGCACTTGCACAACTTCTCTGATTGCACTACACAAGTTGAGCCACAGACTTCACATATCTCCATTTTGGATCAAGATTGCGTTTCCATATTGTAAACCACCGTAGTAGATTCCAGCCACGTCTATCTTCAAGCTAAAACGGTCCATTCGTTACTGGTATCAAATCCAAAAAAGTGTTGAACTTGATACTCCTAACAAGCTTAGTGATCATATCCATCGGATTTCTTTCATTATTTCAACCACTGGAACCTTCCCTTCAGCAATGACATCCCTTATGAAGTATAACTTGATGTCTATATGTTTGGTTATCTCATGATACAGCTGATTTTTGGTCAAATGTATTGCACTTTGATTATCACAAAACACTTTTACCTTGTCTTGTTTTACACCAAACTCACCAATAAGCCCTTGCAGCCACAATGCATCTTTCACAACCTCTGTAGCAGCAATATATTCTGTCTCAGTTGTCAAAAGAGCCACAACTGATTACAAATTGGCTTTCTAACTGACAATGCAACCAAATAATGTGAACACATAACCGGTTAACGGCCTTCTTTTATCAAGATCACCTGCAAAATGTGCATCCACATAACCCATCAGCTTTTCATCCATATCCTTGCTCCTCTCATACACTAACCTTTAGCTTAAAGTACCCTTGAGATATTTAAATATCCACTTGACAGCTTCGCAATGATGTCTACCCAGATTAGCCGTAAAACGACTCCCTAAGCTAGCTGCATATGCCAAGTCTGATCTTATACAAACCATGGAGTACATCAAACTCCCAACAACACTCGCATAAGGAATTTTGGCCATCTCCTTTTTCTCAACATCCGTTGTTGGAGACTATGTTGATGAAAGTTTAAAGTGAGCTGCCAAAGGAGTCTGTACCTTTTTTACACCAGACATGTTGAACTTCTCAAGCATCTTGAGAGTGTAGTCATCTTGAGACAGAAATAACAATCCTCTATCTCTATCTCTACTGATCTTCTTTCCCAAGATCTTCTTAGCACAACCTAAATCTTTCATCTCAAATTCCTTATTCAGGTGTACTTTCAGTTTTTGAATTTCTTCCATGCTCGTTGATGCAATCAAACATGTCATCAACATAAAACAACAAGAAAATCTCAACTTCAATTTTCAACCACTTGACATTTACGCAACTATCATATTTACTTCTGGCATACCCATGTTTGATCATGAAATCATCAAACTTCAAATACCATTGCCTTAGTGACTACTTGAGGCCATACAAGGATTTCTTCAAAAAACACACCTTGTCTTCACTTCCTACTTTCACATGAGTTAGGATGCAAACTTTATATCAATAATAGCATTACTCTTTAATACTAACTTTTGTAAACATAGCATACTAAGTATTTATTTGGGTGCAAATAGCTCTAGCCTTAGTTTTATTTAAAAAAAGGGTTTAAAAAGAGTTTTCATTGGAGCAAAAGAAGAACACTTGTAACCAAAATATTAACCAAACTAACCCAATTATTTTAATACCAAAACAAACCTGACCTAGAATATTTGACTTGTTAAAAACTTTTATTTGATTTATAAATTTGGAAATCAACTTATAAGAAATAGATTAAAAGAAAATTAAAAAACTCGAAAAAGAATGCATTATTATAGCTAGCAATATTAATATTATAAGGTTTTTAAAATCGTTGAGTAAAATATCCAAATTCTTCAAGACAAGAATATTGATAGTTGCCTTAAGAGTAATGCTTCATCTACAACCAACTTCTTACAGACTAAGTTGCCAAAAATTCATTGGAGGAGGAAAAAACAAATATATATGAACAAGGGAAGTTATATCTTCAGTAAGATTTTGCCAACTGAGGTTGCGAGGAGAGTTGATTGTAAACGAGTTCTAGGTGTAGTATTATTCTTCCATTATCGAGTCTTGCCCTGCCTTTCTTTTTTTCTTTTGTAACGACCCAAATGGTCTCATTGTTTATAAAGAATAAAAGGATCAAACAATTGATAGGAGTTACAACCAACAATTTTGATATCTAAAATAAAAGTCAAATTACAATAAAGGAAAAAAATAAGCATATAAATTTGACCCTTTAGAAGAACTCGTATAATTGAATTCGGTAGCTCCCAAAACAATAATCGGCACAAACACCTAGTACTATGGAAAATAGAAAAGAAATAAAAAGCACTGGCAGGGTTGCCGGCTAAGACCCTTTGACGCTCAAGTTCAGAAATAGTTACAATTGAATTTTTGCTAAAGCACTAGATGAGAAAAACGTACTTCCTTGAGTCTTTTTTATAGGGTCTGTAGCATTAAATCCATGTTCAACACAGATTCGTACTTGGAAGAAAAAATGCCCTCATTGGCTATTTTCCTTTTCCGATCCAATTTGATTTTTTTAATAACATTCCCTAATAGAAATATCTTTCCCTTTGGTAAGATTGATTCTGATTTCATTCTAACCTAGTTGACAAATTGGAATAAGTTTATTTTGAAGTCTGATCATTGATAGCTTTAGGAATCAAACTTAAATAGGAAAAAATAAATAAGTATATTCACATATAAAAGAATTTGGTAGGTACCAAATACGATAACTTACTAATTAGCTTTTTCATAGTCGTGCAACTCATCTAACGCCAACACGTGTTCCATATGGGGGTCTCCATATTTGCTTTATGCTTTTAAAATAGGAAATTATTAATCATATTGGTATGTCCTGAATTGAACTACTCGATATTTCAATGTACAGCGAGTAGATATTGCTGAATAGAATACTTCCTTTTACAAAATCGTGAATAAGACTCTTCTATTTGGAAGTCACTAGGTAGTTCTGATTTGGAAGTTTAATAAGCGTGTTTGCTCATTTGGAATTTACTGGAATCGGCATGTCCATATTGAGACTTACTGAGTTGTTATCTTTAGAATCTGCACGACCGAACGGACACTTGACTTGATGCTTCTTTGTATAAAGCTTGGCTGCTTCCTTGAGTGGAAATGGGCCCACTCGCTCTTGCCCACATAAGCATACTTTATATGACTTTGGAGTTAAGCTTGATATCATGCTTGCTTAGCAAAGTCTATTCGGCCACTCAGGTTACAATCCATTCAGCAATTGCAATTGATCCAAGCCATTTTTGAACTTAGAGCATTCTTTATTCAGCAAATTATTCGGAAATCCAAACCACATTGGCAATATATATTTAGTATAAAATATAGCCCCCACAAACACATAATTTAGGTTACATATTTTGGGATAAAATTTAGGATGAGTATCATTATTTAAAAAAAAAATTAAAAATAATGCATTACATAACATAGCCATCACTATGAATATTCTAAGTTTTTAAAAATTTAGCCTCAAATATCCAAATTTCTTAAAGAAAAGATCAATAATTGCCTTGAAACACATCTTGGCCCGCCCTAAGTTTATTTATTATGGCCCAGATTGTCTCATGACTATTTGTAAAGAAACAAGGATTAAAAGACAAATTGATGGTAGTTGCAGCCAACAACTTCAACATCGATCTCAAATAATTGTACTTAACTTACAGTGAAAGAAACAAATACCAAGCATATTATCTTTTTACATAGAGTCTGGGCTTGCTATCTTAATTATTCAAGTTATTATTATTATTTTTCTGTATAGAGTTTGTTTCTTTCTTTTTCATTTTTAGAATCTTCGCCTATAAACCATCAATTGGAAGGCAAAATTAGGATTTAACATTGTTACATTGATCAATTTATTAGAAACCATCTCTCACAAACATTTTGTGTGATTATTACATAGGCATGCTAGCGTCGGTCGTGGGTACAACAGTCGCCGGCCTCCTCTATACATTTGACACATAATCCATAAGTTTAAAAATTTGAATCCCTTGGATTATGTGTTAGAAGAGGAGGTCAACGATTGTCTCACTCGCGATGATGCTAGCTAGCACTCCTCTTTTGTAATATCCCAAGTTTTTGTAATATGCATTATAGTATGTGTTGTGTTACATGTGTAATGATATGTATTAATGTGTTAGTTATGAATTGGATTTGTAGTGTAATAGATGAGAGATGGTTGGTTTTATGGTAATGAGGAAGGGAGAGAGAGCTCTAAATGGAAATTTTGCCTTGTCTTTATCTATAAAATGAGAAGAATTCTAGAATTCTTCCATTCTAGCTTACCAACTCACGTTTCCAACTCTTTACTCTCTCTAAGCTCCACACACACACAATTTTACCAAGAATTCAAGCAAGGAAGTGGTAAGAACTCATCTCTCCTTTATAATTCTTGTGGTATTGTGTATGTATTTGCAAGAATTCTTTTGGTTTGTGATGTGAGTATGTGAATTGTTGTTTGTGCTACTGGAAATTTGTGTGGAAGCATGAATTTGAATGAGTTTTGAATGCATCTAAGTAAGGAGATCAAGATATAAGCTAGAAATGAGAGTTTAGTTCAATCCTGGAATTTTTGTTTGCACTGAGCAGTGCATGTTTCAAAAATTACCAAAAATCAGGGGGATGTTTTCTTGTTCTGAAATTTTTATGGATGAAAATAGACACGTCCAGGAGTGTATTGAAATTGGTTTCACTCAAAAATTCGAAGTATGTGAATTGTAGTGAATTTTTGAACTTCTGGTATGGAATTGCACATTTCCCCTGTCTTAGAACAGAGTAGGGGAAGATGATTTTAGTTGAAGGTCCAAATCTTCATAGAATTACCTGATTTTTGGTATGCAAGTCCTTTTATGTGTCAGATATGAGACTGTAAATTTTCACTGAGACTGAGGCTTTGTATGAATTGTTATGAATTTTTAAATTTGGCTTGATAAAACTGGAACTTTTAGTTTCCAAAATAGGGCAGTTAGAAATAATTGGGTTTGAATGACTTAAACCCTTGAAAAGCCATGATTTTTTGTATGGAGGTATATATATGTGTTATATATCAGCCAGTAAAATTTTTATGGCCAATTGAGTAGGATTGCAGATCCTACAAATTTTTAAGTCTATACTGTTCAGTGAAACGAATGCAATGGCACAATTGTTGAGGTAACGAATTTGATTATTTTGAGTGGCCAAATGACCTCAATTGGCTCTAAAAATTTTAAGCAGACATGAGGTATGTGTGTAAAAGATGTCTACCCAATTGTGTGAATTTTGGAAGTAGAGAATTGTTGTTGTGAATTGTTTGTCAAAGTAAATATAGAAATAGAGCCAAAAAGGGGAAATGTTTTACAAGTGTATGGTGACCTAAAAAGAGATTTTTGTTTTATTTTTAGGTCAATCACAAGCATCAAAAAGCAGCTGTACAAGGTAAGTAAGCTAACTATTCTGAGGCCACAATAAATTGTGGACTGTATGTATGTAATTTTGTGGATTGTAACACTGTTAATTGCTTGCACCTTGATGCTTGAATGTGAGATATTGTGATTGTTCTAGAAGGCTGATATCGAGCTTCTTTTATGTGTGATTGATTATGAATGGTGAAACGTGATTGGCATGCCAAGACCTGGGAAGTTTAGCTCTCATAGCCTGAGGGGATGTCTGGACCATGTGTTTCTCAAGACGAGATTCGGTAGCATGGGCCTGGTATCACCTGGATTGTCAGACTAGCCTTGAGCTATTTCAAGTGTAGGCATCTAATGTATTCGTACTATTCTGTACTGTTCCATGGCTTGAGGGGAGGTCTGGACCATGTGTTTCTCTAGACGAGATTCGGTAGCATGGGCCTGGTATCACCCGGATTGTCAGACTAGCCTTGAGCTATTATATGGGAACTGATTGTGAAATGAAAAGTCCTACCTTGATTAGAGAGCCTTTTCCCCTAGGTGACTGTAACTGATACTGTGGAAGCTTCCTCATTATGTGATTGTGGTTGTACATGAAAAGGCAATGAGTAGAGAAATGTGAACTCATTTATGTGAGATTGAATCGACCTACAGAGGTTTAGACAGAAAATTAGTGCGGGAGCGCAAATGTAACCGAAGTGAACTCGAGGGCATTCCTTCTCTAACAAGTTAGCTAATGCTTGTGTAGTTAGAAATGGATAGTTTCATACTATGGACTGAATTCTATTGTTATTTTTTATTGTTGTATATTCACTTAGCTTACTTACAGAGTTTGACTCACTAAAGTTGTTGTATGCCTCAGGTGAGCAGTAGATTGAGTTTTTGGATGGAGGACTTTTAGCATTATCGACAGAGTTCCATTGGCAACCACAGACCGCTGCCTAGATTATCATAGCCATACTGTAGGAATTCTTTTGATTTTTGAATGTATCTATATACAGTGAAATTATGTGGTTGTGATTGTGAACTCTGTTTTGTGTGATACTCATAATAATTTTTGAAAGAAACAACAGAATTCATGTTTAAATGACTATGTAAATACTATATTTTTTGTATATCCAGTATGGGTTGTGACAATAGACTTGCCCGAATGGTACCAAGTTTAAACTTTGGGCGCCTATAAAGTCCTGGGTTCGAATAAGGGGGACACGCTTCTGGGAATAATCCTTTGAGGGTAAAAGAGGGTGTGCTTCGAGCCCCCGTTCCCCAAGACAGGGTAGTACCAGAGGATAAAACCGTGAGGGTAAGAGAGGGTGTGGCATGACCCCCCGTTCCCCAAAGCGGACAATACGTGGACTGTGCTTCCGCTGTGCGGCTCTGACAGAAAAACGCGCCATTCGGTTTGCCCAAATGGTACCAAGTCCGTTCCCCAAGACAGGGTAGTACCAGAGGACAAAACTGTGAGGGTAAGAGAGAGTGTGGCATGACCCCCCGTTCCCCAAAGCGGACAATACGTGGACTGTGCTTCCGCTGTGCGGCTCTGACATCTTTATTATAATTTTCCTCATTTAGATTGTTGTTCTTGGTGTTGGCCTGGCAAATTCAGAATCAAAATCTCAAACTAAGATACGAGAGCTTTACCTTTGCATCTCACCATATTGGTTTAGGGCCTGTTTGTTTCAACTTCTATGAGTAGAGGTTATTGAAATAGATCTTTTTGAATTAAAACTTCGAAAATTCGGGCTTTTATTAAAAGGTTATTGATTATTTGATTGGACAAATAGAGAAGCACTTATTACAATTAAATTACCAAAATAGAGTTGTGTTATAAGAAAAGAATAAAATTAAATATTAAAAATTAAATGAGGGTATCTTTGGCATTTCAAAACTTCAAAAAACTCAAAAAGAGCTTTTTCAAAAAGCCTTAATTTTAGGCTTTTTCCAATAGATGTAAAACAACTTTTTTAATCATTCAAAAGATTTTCTCATGTGACAATCAAACGATACAAAAAAAAAAAATTTAAGAGCTTTTAGCATTAAAAAAGCTTTTTTACTCAATAGAGAAGCCCAAACAAACGCACTCTTAATCTTATTTCTACTATATACAATTTCAAAAGCCAATTTTAGATCTAACAACTCTGCCTACCCTGTAAGGTACTGGATTTTGGATCGATATATCTGTCCCAAATTAACCAAATATAAAATTATAGCTGACTTGTTTGAATATTTTGAAATTGGAACCAGTCTAACATGTGACATCAATGTGGTATCACATATTTTAAATATATCACTAAAATATCATATTCGTTCATAATATCCTTTCTGTGCGCGAAGTTGCTCAGCTGTAAATTAACCCATGCCCAGTCATTCTTGATTTCTGATGTGCAAACGCGTCTAACTCTAGATATTGAGTGAATTCAGAACAGAGTCGAAAATCTGAAATTAATATATAATGACAACACTTGTAACTAAAATATTACCCAAACTAGCCCAATTATTTTAATACCATAACAAACCAGACCAAGAATAATTGACTTGTTAAAATCTTTTTATTGATATATAAATTTGGAAAACGACTCATAAGCAACAGATTAAAACAAAATTAAAAAGCTCGGAAAAGAATTCTTTATTACAGCCAGCAAGTAATATTATAAGTTTTTTAAAATCATTGCATAAAATATCCAAATTATATTCTTCAAGAAAAGATTGATAGCTGCCTTAATCACGTCTTGCCCGCCCGCGCCACAGCCCAAATTGTCTCATTGTTTGCAAAGAATAAAAGAAGGATTAAAAATTGATAGTAGTTACAACCAACAAGTTGAATATCTGAAAACAATAGTCAAAGAACAATGTTACAACTATAATTCATTTACAACTAACTCTTCTTACAATCTAAGTTGACAAAAATTTATTAGAGGAGAAAAAAATAAGGGTAATTATACATTTAGTAGGATTTTGCGAACTTAGACTGTGAGAAAATTATTTGTAAATAGGTTAGAGGCGTAATATTATTCATAGTCAATTACAGTAAAGGGAAAAATACTACATATATAATCTTATTATATAGAAATTAGGATCCTTAACATAATTATTCGAGTCTTATTATTACTTTTTCTGTATAGTTAAAGATTTGTTTCTTTCTTTCTCATTTTAATAACTTATCTATTAACCATCAATTGCTGGTAAACTTAGGAGATTATTTTGATCCATTTATACAAATCATCTCTCACAAACGTTTTGTGTGACCATCATTTCATTGCTTATAACCTTCTACGTTTAGATTGTATTTGTTGCTTTTGGCCAGACGACTAGAGATGCTCTCTAGAGACAGAAAAAGGAGATATGAGACTTTTTCCTCCGCATCACCATATTGGATTCGATCTTAATTATTTCTAATATATAAATTTAATCAGTCAGTTTCAGATCTAACAGCTTGCCTACCCTGTAACATCACCGGATTTTGGATCTGTTAAGAATCGACTCAATTGTTATAGTTGACTTTTCTGAATAGAATGAAACTGATAACATTTTAACATGTGAAATCAGCGTACGTACTGTTACTTATTCTATATATGTTACTAAGTTTTGAAGTTTATTCTTTTAATAATGTTCTTTTTCTGAAAAGGAAGTTGCCTGGCTGTGAACCATTGCTCCATTGATACTTGATTTCTCATGTTCAAACAAGTCAACTCTAGATATATAGTAAATTCGGAAAGGAGTCGGTAAATCTGAAATCGAAATTGTGTATTGTAAATAAGATTAAGCCACAATGGCTTATGCACAAGTAGATCTCTTGATATCTCCATTTTCTCTCTCTCTCTCTCTCTTTCTCTCTTCTTGGATCTCCATTTTCTTTCTTTAAAGTAAAGAGATTTTGACCTCGGTTACGATGAGCAACCACAGCCACAATTCTTATTCCTCAAGCTGTAGTAAGAGGTTGTTCCCTGACGTAGAAAACTCAACTTCTAAATCCATGCATCAAGAGAGCAATTCCACTTGCTTGAAGGCTCAGGGCACTGAATTTGAAGGTCAGCATCATAGTTTTATAACATTTGTCGAATTATTATTATTATTATTATTATTATTATTATTATGGCAACTGAATATATCTTTATAAAGTTCAACATTAATGGAAAAAGATTAAGCTATATACATACATACCATTGTTTAATTATAATTTAAGGGTACTTAATTAATTAAATTATTATTAGAAGATTGTAACAGAATCTTTTATAATCAAAAGTAATGTTAAGCATTCTTAATTATATCCTAAATTTTTTCTATAAAGTGATATATCACATTTTTGTTAAGGAATCATCACTTCATACTATTTAATTTTTAAAATTCCCCCTCACATGAAAAGGTTTCACTACCCTCTTTTAATTAAGTTTAATACTGTTCAAAAGTTAAATATTTTATCAAACAAGCAAACACTTATATTATATATCTACATACATACATACATATAAATATATATATATATATATACATACATACATACATATAAATATATATATATATATATATATATATATATATATATATATATATATACACACACATAAATAAATACACACACACACACACACACACACACACACACACACACACACATATATATATATATGCACACACACTATTAAAATGAATTGATGTGGCTAAAATCCTATTAATAATAATACAAAATTGTAATAATTTTGTAGTGAAATATGACAACCATATGGATTAAGAGAAAACAAATGGGTTAATCACGCATTCCCTCCCTAGATTTTGGCTTAATTTCGTCGATATTAACTGTTTACCATTTTTTATCATCGGGTACTCCTGACATTTTCAAAATTCATCATAGAGAACCCGTTTGTCAGATTTTCCGTTAAATGGCTTCATATTCCATCAAATATGAGTTATTTTACCTAAAAATCCCTAACTGCAGATTCCATCCAATATGAAAACTTTAGGTGTTGATGTGATTCAAGCCTATTCCATCTAAGATAACAACTTTAGGTGAGAAGAGGAAATTAGTTAAAGAAATGCAATGGAGAGGCTTGAACCCAAGACTCCAAGCTATCACAAAAACTCCCAACCACTGGACAAAAAAACTTTTTTATGGCTAAAAGAACAAAAATATATTTAAATAATAGAGTTTCTTATTGTAAGAACCAAACATGCTAATCTGATATCTCATTTATGGTGAGTACAGGAACCATAAATTTATTAATTTATTTTTGTTTAAATTTTATTTAATCTAAATGTATTAATTTATTTTTGTTTAATATTTATTTTAATATATTTGTATTTTTACTTTAAGTTATTAATTCTTACTAGTAAATTTATTAATTTATTTTAGAAAATTGATTAAAACTTATAATTAATTTTAATCAATTATAAATTGAGTAAAAGGAACCATAAATTTATCAATTTATTTTTGTTTAATTTTTAATCTAAATTTATTAATTTATTTTTGTTCAATTTCTATTTTAATATAAATTTATTAATTTATTTTTGTTTGACATTTATTTTAATATATTTTATTTTTATTTATTAATTCTTATTAATAAATTAATTAAAATTTATAATTAATTTTAATCAATTATAAATTGAATAAGAGGAACTATAGATTCATTAATTTATTTTTTTAATTTAATCTATTTTTATTTATT
Organism: Boswellia sacra; assembly: GCA_013180625.2. NCBI lineage: Eukaryota > Viridiplantae > Streptophyta > Magnoliopsida > Sapindales > Burseraceae > Boswellia > Boswellia sacra. The sequence continues at coordinate 190,110 of SNVD02004929.1, forward strand.
AATTCTTATTAATAAATTTATTAATTTATTTTAATAAATTAATTAAAATGTATAAATGTATAATTAATTTTAATCAATTATAACTTGAATAATTGATAAAGCATTAAGGGAACTTATGGAAAGCAATAAAAGTTTTAATAAAAAAGATGTTTGGCCCAGTGGTTGAGAATCTTTGTGTTACCGTGGAGTTTTGGGTTTAAGTCGCACCATTGCAATTTTGTTTCTTACCACTACACCAACTTACAACTTAACATTAATTGACACAATGTTTATTATTTATTCTAATATTAATTTTTTAATGAATTATCATGGGATGAATACCCCCAGCTTTTGGCTTAATTTCTAGCTTCCCTTTGTTGTTAACTCTATAGATAAATATATTGTATTCTGGTCGTGAGCATACCATTTAGAAAATAGGAGGTCCTGAGTTCAAATGCCAACAAGCTAAAATTTAGCTTAATTCATATATAATTGATTTTGCATAATCTATAGCTTAAACATATATTATTGTTGACTTTAAACATAAATATCTTGTAGACAAGTGATAGAACAAACCCTTTAAAATCTAGGAGGTCTCGAGTTCAAACCGCAACATTATGATGAATTTTGAAAATTTCACGGGCACCTGATCATGAAAAATGGCAAACAGTGAACTTTAAGAAAAATAATCTTTGTGGTCTTTTAATTAAAAAAATAATATTTTATCTTTTAAAACTTCAAGGGTTTGAAAAAATTACTCTTTCAAAATATTTCGATTTTGTCGTGGTCCGCCCCTACACAGTCATGATTAGAAGTTGCTACTGATTTGTAGTTTAACCTTCTCCCTTCCCCTACACAGTCAATAAGAAAGTTTGGGCTGAGATAAAAAAACTTTGGAAAGAAGTAGAAGATATTAAGGTAACTGTTGATCGTGAATTGAAGAATAACAGCGTGCATGCTACCATTGATGGAATACCCGAACAACAACAAATAAGCATAAAAAATACACCTGGTGCCCCAGCATCAGCACCAACATCAAAACTGCCAACTAGGACACCTAGTAGAGGGAATGTGGTGGGAAGATCAACAATTTTTTGAAGTCGTGGTATTAGCTCCCTGCAAGGGAAGGGAAAACGAAGCAGAGCATCATCAGACGATGATGCTGACGGTTATGATGACAAGCATGCAGTAAAAAAGCAGAAGTCAAATTCCAAGTGAAGCAAAGCATTGTTTTCATATGTTACTGAACTCAAAAAGTTACGACTTGCGGCTTAATGGGTTCCTATTTGATAATTATGAATCTCATGAATAATCTCTAGTAAAATCAATAACAGATTCTCGATTGATGTTTCTTTGGCATTGCAAGTTTTTTTTGGAAGAAAATTATTTCCTTATTGTGCACTAAAAGGGGTAAAAAAAAAAATCCCCCTTGCGAGATTCGAAACTAGCTCACAAACAAATTCCCCCTAAGAGATTCGAAACTACAAATTACCCCCTGAAATTCGAATTCTGCTGTTAACTTAAATGATGGAAAGGTGAAATCGAAAACAACATGTTACATCAAATAAAAATAATACGAAAAGTTAACTGAAAATTAATATAAATAATAAAAAAATTTATTCTAAGAACCTAAGAATAGCGTCTCACTCTCTCACCATCCGATTGCTTCCCTTTTCTTCTCTCCTCTTCTTTTGGTTACCTGAGAACGGTTGCCTCCACATTATCAACTCCATTTAGTCCTAAAATCGCCCAAGCACCCTCAGCCTCCCTTCCTCCGCCTACTCCTTTCTCTCCTCTGCCATCACTCACCGATCATGCCCTCTACCGGTCACCGATCAAGGCCTCCACAAATCACTGATCATCCATGGCCAAGGAGTAGCTCGAGGTTGTGTTGCGATCCACTGGCTTCGATAATGCCGAGTCCCCTGACTCTGATGACGATTAGGTTGATTTGGTGCATTCTTTATTTCATTTTGGTGTTCTAGAAGGTGATAGTTCTCCCTTTCTTTTTTCTTTCTTTTATTTGTTTTCCCTTTCTTTTCTTCATCTTTCCAGTGATATTGGTTGGACAGTTGTTGTGTTGGGGGGTATTGTCGTAGTCTTACAGGTGCTTGTTGCTTGTTGTGTTGAAGGAGTTTTGTTGCAAAGCCTTGTTGTTTGCTGTTTTAGGGGGTTTTGCTGCAGAGGCTTGCTGTATTAGGTGAAATTTGTTGCAGAGGCCTGTTATTGGCCAGGGTTCATTGCCAGGGATGAGGTTTGCTACCTATAGGGTTTTTTTTTTGGGGGAGGAACTGGCAATGAGGTACTGTTTGTTGGTGGTTTTACAATTTGGATGTTTAGGGCTGGTTTGTGATTTCCATTATTGTGAAATTGATATTGCATCAGTTATGGGTACACAAAGAGATGTGCTTGTGTGGGCCTTTTTGGGCTTGTATTGTTTGCTGATGGCGTTGGTGCGAGGCTGCAAAGATATGGTGTTTTGTGGTATTGTTGAAGAAGAAGAAGTACAGTTAACTATTTTATTATTTGGATTGTAATTAAATAATTATTTTATCGTATAGTATTATTTATTTAATTTAAATAATACTTTTTGAGGGTATTTAGGCCAAGTAGAACATGTTTTATTCTCTTTCCTATTTTACCGTATAAGTTAACGGTAGAATTCGAATTTCAAGGGGTAATTTACAATTTTGAATCTCACAGGGGGGAATTATTTAAAGCCTAATCTCAGAGGGCAAGTGGAATTATCCCTTTATTAAATAAATGACTGTCTTGTTGCTGCTTATAATTAAAATTCGTGCAAAAAATGTGTCTTTTTAGTCCTTGAACGAAAAGAATGCCATCATTCTAGAACTTTCGACAGGATTTATGTGTTTTTTGGTTTATTTGTTATTTTTAGTACATAATTCAATAATTTAATTGAATTTATTTATTCAATGTAAAACAATTTTTAGAATATACATTATCATATAGGAAATTTCCTTACGTATACACAATTGAATAGTAATAAAATTCTATTTAACATATTATATACTAATGGACATTAAAAATAATGGAAATCTGTTGACCATTCTTGAAAATTATATTTGTTAGCTTTTGCAGTGTATGGATAGTTACGAATAATATACTTGAAAACAGTAAAGTAAATCAGAACAGAAATTTTTATGTGATTCAGTTATAACCAACCTGTATCTATGCACAAGTAACCAGAGTTGCAATCCACTATGTTGTATGTGTTTACATTCGACTGAAGACTTTTTACAGTGGTAGACTTCCCTCTCACTCACTAACCTAGTCTATGCAAACTTGATCAACCTCAATCACAACAATAGTCCTTCACACACTTTTTTGATGCTGCTCTTTTTCTATCACAGCTATCTTAACAATACACAATTAAGAAAGAAATAACACCCGTAACGGGTATAGATTCACGTGATTATTCAACTCCCTTAAGTTCACATGACCTATAAGAACTAATCAAAGCTTAAAGCTTTACACAAGATATAAAAACAAATAAAAGATCCACTCAAGTTTGCTCTTGCTTGCTATCTCGTAATTTGCCCTGAATGCATTTAAATCCTTTTATGCACACAATTACTACCTTCCATATTCTGAATGCCTCTTTATATAGGCTATATAGATAGCTCTATATAGCAATTAACATCAATTGCAATCCTTATCATGATCTTGTAGAATCTCAATGAAACTCGTAAGAAAAGTTTAGATAATAATCAAACATTATAGGAAGTGATAATATACATTCCTAAATAAGCTATAATACTTACATAATATCCTAATCTAATAAAGGAAAATCAATGCAAATAAAAAAGTTCCTATCTAGCTAGAATACCAAATCCAAACTTAATCTATTCTAGATAAAATTCTCCTAATACAAAATATCCTATAAAATAAATAAGATTAAGACCATATCCATATTCAATGTTTTTATCACATGATGACAAATTAATCATGTGCAATGCACATGCCATGTGTGCTACATTTGATACCAACAATCTCCCCCTTTGGCATCTTGTGATGAAAACATTCAAATGTTTCTAAGACAATAAAAAAACATGTATGACTACATATAATGCAGCTGAAATTAAACAAAGACTATAATGACAATCTACAAAAAACAAAGAAACAACCAAATAACACTCGAAACATCACCAAGAACAATCATGCTTCTCCCCCTTATTTTCTCAAAGTGACAAAGTGCACAAGCAAATCAAAATAACAAACTGATCCTCCCTTGATAAATGATATCCCCTTCAATTTGTGCATAAATGTGAAAAAAAAAGAAAAACAAGAAGCTAGTTAAATCAAGAATTCTCGCAATTGAACAAAATCCCCTTCAAATCAATTTCGTTGATCTGGTACTTTTAGACACGTCAAAATACATTCAAGGGAATCAAACTGAGTCAAACATAAAACACTAATCGTAAGTTATACAAAACATAACTGAAAACATTTGAAATTCACATAAATGAAATATCTTGACATCATATAATCTTTTTATAACCAAGTATGTATTTGAGCTATTGTTAAATATGAAACACAAATAATTTTTTATTATTTTAATCACTTAATCCAATTGCGTGGTCAACTTGAGCATGCTTCTTACACACTCTAAAGTTAATCTCAATGTGAATTTTCTTAATGAATACAACAGCTTTCACAAACGTATAGAGGTGGTCCTTTTCCATTTGAGTGGATGACCTCAACATATTTCAAGATACATTGAAGTTACTCTCAATGGATGACTTTCACACATCATTTATTGATAACCCTCTCTACTTTGACATGAAATTACTAGCAAAATTATACCAATAATATAGCTCAAGCACGCTTTAATTATAAATAGACTAATGAAGCTATAGATATAAATAACATAACTAAACACTATTATTATTCAAGTAACTAACAAGTGTCAATATTCTTTCTCAGTTTTTCAAATCTCAATATGTTTTAGTGCTTTCAGTGCTTTTGTAAACAAGTCAACTACTTGATTCTCAAGATGAAACATGCTCAATGCAGATCATCTTTGATCCAATAAATTTCTAAACAACACTTTTTATCTCTTGTCACATGTTTAGAGTAAACACAAACATCATTAGAAGAAACATTAAGTGCAGCAATATTGTAGTGACTTTCATGTTTCTTAACCCAAACCTGTCATGCCCTATGTGATTGTTTGAACTGACTTGCTTTTTCTTTAACAAATTTTCCAATTTATAGCACCTAGGTCTAATTTGACCTTTAACACCACAAAAATAGTAAATAGGAACAAATTTTCTTGCCTTTTCTAGATTTGATTTGAAACACCTCATTGGGGAAGCAAAATCAGTCACATCTTTAAAGCTTGAGTTAGAAGTGTTATTAGAATTTGAAGCCTTAACAAACACAATTTTTTATGTTGAAGCGTCATTCTTTTCATCATACCCTAGACTATGTTTGATGGAGTTGCCATGGCCTAAATTAAGAATCTTGTAGAGCTTTGCTAAGCCTATCTTAAGCTGATTAATGTGCTTGTTTCGTCATCTGATTCTACAGTAATTTTTTGGATACACTCTATCTTGTCTATCATAATAGCTTCCAATTATATGATTTTTTCATCTGCGGATGCTTTTTCACTCTTGAGCACTTCTTGTTCACTTTGAAGAGTTTTAATATGCACATTCTACATCTCCTGCATATCATAGAGTGTATTATATGCCTCTTGAAGTTCTCTATAGTATTCAACTTCCTTCTCAACATTTGAATCACCGTTGCCTGATCTATTATGTTCAGTTAAGTTAGACACAATATCATCAAGTACATTAGACAAAACTGTTTGCTCTTTATCTGAAACAGTTCCAATGAGCACTACAAAATTGTTGGAGTATTCTTCATCATCAAAATCTGTTTCCAAGTCATCTTCACTTCATGTTACGCACAAGCCCTTATCCTTTCTCTTCTTGTAACTGGGATACTCAGATTGAATATGCCCAAATCCCTTGCATTCAAAACACTGATTTTGACTTTTGCTCTCATTCTTGTCTTGGTTTTTCTTTGCAAGCTCTTTAATAAATTTCTTTGCATCGAAATTCTCTTCTTTTGAGACTTTCCAAGATTTTTCTTTATATATTTGATAAAATTCTTTGTCAAATGAGCAATCTCTTCGTCATCAGAATCATCAAGTTTTTTGTCATTGTTTTCTTATTTTTCTAAAGAAGTAACAAAGGCAATACTCTTTCCCTTCTTTCTTACTTTAAGCCTATCTTATATGCTTGAAAAGACCCAATCAACTCATTAACTCGCATCGTTTGTAATTTTTGTCACAGGCTGCCCCTAACTTTTGAAAAAAAATCATAGACCACCCTTCTGTTAAAAACTCTGTTAGATGTTCGTAAATAAGAAAAAATAGCAGGGTCAAAATAGTAAAATAACAGGAAAAGTCAACATGTAAGGTGGGAGTCAACATACCTAAATGGGTTAATATCATAGACCACCCCTATGTTTTGCCTTAATCACACTTAGAGTCAACGTTTACAATATTTGTCATTGCATACTCCTAACTTTTGAAAAAATAATTATGAAGCACCTTTCTACAATATTTGTCTCCGTGATTTTTTTTAAAAGTTAGGGGTGACCTATGACAAAAATTACAAATGATGACTCTGGATGTAATTAAGACAAAATATAGGGGTGGTCTGTGATATTAACCCCTTTTCAATTTCTTTTGAAGGGTATTTTGATAATTGTAATAGTTTTGGACAAAAATCTGACGTCATCTAACGGTTAAATTAACCGAAGGGTGGTTCGTGATTTTTTTTCAAAAGTTAGGGATAGCCTATGACAAAAATTGCAAACGACGACTCTGAATGCAATTAAGCTAAAACATAGGGGTGATTTGTGATATTAACCCTTTTACAAATTTTAGAATGAAAATCACTAATGGATTCATCTTCATGCATAACTAAACTCTCAAATTTAGAAATTAAAGTAAGCAACTTAAAATCTTTAACCCTTTTAGTACCTTCATTCTTTACCTTAAGGATATCCCAAGCTTGTTTTATAGTGGTGCACTTTCAAATCAATCTGAACTATTGAATGTTGACAACGTTGAAAATAACATTGATGCCTTTGGAATTCCACCCAGCTAATCGATATTCAGCTTTAGTCCACTCGTTCTGTGGCTTCTAAATCTATTCTCCAGCCTTATTGGTTTTTGTCGGGCGTGTCCAACCGTGCACAATGCTCATCCACACTTACTCATCAATTGATTTGACAAAAGCTCTCATCTAGACTTTCCAGTATGTATAGTTTGTATCTTCAAGTAATGGTGGTTAAGTGACCGATCTTCCATTCCAAAGTCCTTCCATACCAAAAATAAAAAAGAAAAAGAAAAGAAAGCTAATCTACACTTGTATGCTAGTGGACGCCCTCTGATACCAATTGTTAGTTGTTGTAGTGTATGGTAGTTATGATTAATACAATTGAATATAGTAAAGTAAATCGGAACATAAACTTTTACGTGGTTTGGTTATAACCAACCTATATCCATGGACAATAAGTGTTGCAATCCACTATGTTATATGTGTTTACGCTCGACTCATGACTCTTTACAGTGGTAGACTTCCCTCTCACTCACTAACCTAGTCTATGCAAACTTGATCAACCTTGACCACAATAATAGTTCTCCGCACACTCTTCTGATGCTACTCTTTTTCAATCATGACTATCTTAACAACACACAGTTAAGAAAGACATATCATCCATAATTGGTACTGACTCATTTGATTACTCAACTTCTTTAAGCTCACACAACATATAATAATTAGCCAGAGCTTAAAGCTTTGCACAAGAGATTAAAAAAATAATAATAATAAAAGAGGCACTCAAACTTGTTGTTGCTTGCTCTCTTTTAATTTGCCATAAATGCATTTAATGCCATTTACGCAAACATTTACTTCCTTCCATATTCTGAATGCCTCTTTATATAGGCTATGTAGATAGCTCTATATGGTAATTGACATCAATTGCAATCCTTATCATGATCCTGTCGAATCTTAATGAAACTCATAAGGAAAGTTTATATGACAATCAAACATTATAGGAAGTGATAGTATACTCTCCTAAGTAAACTATAATACTGAAATAATATCCTAGTTTAATAAAAGAAAATCAATGCAAATACAAAATTTCCTATCCAGCTAGAATACCAATCCAAACTTATTCTATTCTAGATAAAATTCTCCTAATACAAAATATCCACATAAAATAAATGAGATTAGGAAAATATCCACATTTAATGTTTTTATGACATGATGACAAATTAATCACGTGTAGTGCACATGCCATGTGTGCCACGAGTGACACCAACAACATTAATATTATTAAGATTTATTATGTGACAATTATTAATTAGTAAATACATATATATGTTTTATGGTCGAGTTTCAATTGAAGAGCTTGAAAGTATAATAATTAATAATGGCAAACAACACGTAGACTCCTTGGGGCTAGCACAAATAATGGCAAAAAGAAAGAGTGCCATTTATCACAAAAATTCCTTCCATTAGAAGCCCTACGAGTTAATTTCAATACAATACTGACTTTTCGATAAGGGCCATATTGCTATTGTCTTCCTTGGACTGGAAAGCTCTCACAGTTTTATTATTAGTTAACTAAAAGCTTCCAACAGTGTGGCCTAGCTAGGAAGTACTAGCTTAGTTGACGAACCCAATTACCTGAGTTAGGCATCGAAGGGCAAATGTTAGTGATAGCTGTTAATCTTCTTTTTTAGGTAGCTTGGAGAACTAGCTATGAGAAGTGAGGCCAACTTGAATTCAAAATTCTCACTTGGTTTCTTCCACAAAATGATCGATAAATAAAATTAAGTTGAAATGTAAAATATGAATTGAAATTTTATTCAATGAATCAATGTAATTAAATTCTAAAATATGGATTGATACAGCTAGTACACACCATTTATATTAATGCAAAAATAAGTGAAAGTTGTGTAACCATGATAAGAAAACATCTTTTCGCAATTTGGAAGACAAATATAAATCAGGATGCAACTGTTCAGAAAATGAGAATAGAAAAATTAGTAAATTTTAGCAGATGACTGGAAGTGACTTCTAAAAATATCTTTAAGACATCTATGATGCAATTGAGATTGAGAAACATCTGCAGCCAATAAGTAGCTATTGTATTTTATATGTAAGACAAATATTATTTTATATGTAAGACAAATATTATTTATCTCACTAATAAATTTTGCAGAGAAAAACGATTTGAAATATAAAAAGATTATGAGTTTTATTTTTAATTTGATCGATAATTTAAGATATTTTATAAATTAAAAATCCTTTTACTTTTGGTGACTCTTTGGGAGCGTAGAGAGTTGATGATGAGAGAGAATAGGTAAATTCAATAATGGTAGTTCCAATATGATCAATTTTCAAGACAAATTATCTTTCATCTCATCTAATCTTAACCCTTTATTATCCTATAATCTAAAGGCTATCCATCAATGAAAATTGCTGTTAAAAAAAAAAAGAGCTCTTGAACAACCCCGATAATGTTAGAATCCTAGTAGAATTATGATTTTCAATCTATGTGGGACTGAAGAATTATTAATTAATTGGGAAATTAGAGTCCAAATTGGAAAAGGAATCCAATTCAGACTCTAATTTCCTAAGTAATTAATACGTTAGACAAGTATGGCTTTAAAAGTTACTTCGATAATAAGAAATGAAAGTTGACAAAAGGGTAAATGATAGTTGCTCGATGGAAAGCAAGTCCCACCTTGTACAAGACATAAGTGAAGGTACAAATGAATGAGTTGAATGCGACAGAAGACAACTCGTTAGATTTTTGGCACAAATGACTTGGTCATTTGAATGAAAAATGGTTGCCAATCTTGGCACTTTCAGTTCTTTTTCTAAAAAGAAACTAAACGTGTTAGATTTGGTACATTTTGATGTATGTGGTGCCATAAATGACTATTTGGGCAGTAGATAGTACTTTGTTACTTATATTGATGATGCTTCATAGGAGTTTTGGGTGTTTCTCTTGAAATATAAAGATCAAGTCTTTGAAAGTTTCAAAGAGTTTCATGCTAAGGTTAAAAAGGAAGTAGGAAACTTTTTAAACTGTAATCGTACTGATAACACAGGCGAATATGCATCTCATGAGTTTAGAAATTATTATTTCCAACATGGTATAAGGCATGAGAAGATTGTACTTGGCACTTCACAACATAATGGTATAGCAGAAAGGATGACTTGCACTATTGTAGAAAAGGTTAGATGTATGTTGAAGACTACTAAGTCACCTAAATCATTTTAGGTTAAAGTCGTTCCACTGCATACTACTTCATCAACGGATCTCCATCAGCAGCACTAAACGTTAAAGTTCCTGAAAAAGTGTGGACTAGTAGAGATGTTACCTACACACATCTAAAGGTATTTGGGTGCAAGGCTTTTGTACATATACCTAAAAAGCAAAGATCCAAACTATACGACAAGCCCACTCCATGTATTTTTGTGGGTTATGAAGATGAAGAGTTTGGGTATAGACTATGGGATCCAGAAAAAAAAGAAATTCATAAGGAGTAGAGATGCGATCTTTCAAAAATGTCAAACATTGTTGTATATCGATAAATCCATCCCACCAAAAAGTTCAAATGAGGGTGTAGTTGATTTGTCTCCTATTCCATTGCCAGCACAACAAGCTACTCAAGAAGTAGTACAAGGCAATAACGAAGACGAACTAGATAATGAAAAAGATGACCAAAATAGAGTTGATAATGATGTGCCACAAATACCTAAAGGTGTTAATTAGGGGAAGCAAACAAAAACTAAAGAGACCCAACTAAAAAGTTCCACCAGAGAAAAAAAGCCATCTACAAGATATCCCAGCTCTAAGCATGTTCTTCTAACTGGTAAAGGAGAGTCAGAAAACTATGAGGAAGCCAAAACTCATAAAGATTACAAGAATCAGGTTGAAGAATAATACCTATGAGCTAGTAGAACTTCCAAAAGGAAGAAAAGCTCTCAAGAACAAATGGGTATTCAAGTTGAAGAAAGATGGCAATGAAAACTTGGTGAAGTAAAAGCTCCAATACTGCATTCAATTAGCAGGCATGAGCTCTAAATGATGAAGTTCTAGAAAGTGTGCCTCCCTTATGGATTGAAGGGAGAGATAGTTAGAATCCTAGTCGAATTAGGATTTCCAATCCATGTGGGATTGAAGAATTATTAATAAATTAGGAAATTAGAGTTCTAATTGGAAAAGGAATCCAACTACTAAGTGGTTGATAGAACTTGGAAAACTAATTATTGAAGGAAAATACTTATTAATTAAGTATTCCTTATCCTAGTAGAAAATACCTTATGCAAGGTTCATGCCCTATACATATAGACTTGTATATAAGAGTGAAAGCATTAGAATTCTACTAACAGTTTTTTAGGCCCAATGATGATAACTAGAGACATTAAAATCAAAGGATTGCTCTCAACTATAGAGATAACACTAGAAAGGGTAGGAAAGCTAGGTAGGCTTAGGATAGGATATGGTACCGATAAGGAAACAGTTAAGACACTAGAAATTATGTTCGCTTGACCCACACATGGACCAAACTTTGCTGTAAGGGACCCAGGAATAAGGTTGGCTCCTGTAGGCTAGGACTGGCGCCTCTAGTAAGAAAAGTGCTATTGTTAGGGTTTCACCTTACTAGAGTTTGTAAGCCCTAGTGTTGCCTGTAACATTATAAGCATGAACCTTCAGGAGAAAAAAATATCGCTTGTAGCCTATAAGGTACAAGTTTGTGCCTATAATCTATAGTCCCAGATTAGGAAAAGAGCACCATTATGGCCCTTGAAGGGCCTATATAAGGGTAAAGGCCCTAATTCCAAGAACAAGTCGAGCATCCTTGCGAGATACTTTGAGAATTCAGTCTTTTGGTCAAGATTCTTCCTTTGACAGTGATCAAAATCAGATAAGGTCTGAGGGCCTTTTCTAGTATTTAAATATTGTTTATTTTTAGTAATTAATTGCTATGATTAGCTTAGGTACAATTAGAAGATAATTATTCCATGTTTAGTTTAGGAGTAATTTAGTTAATTATGCCATGTTTAGGATTGGTAGTGGATGATTAGTAGATAATTACCATGCTTAGAGTTACAAATAGCCAGTTAATATCTTAATTATGCATGCTTAGTGGTTAATCATGTGATTAGTTAATTGATAATTATGCCATGATTAAGATAACTAGTAACCAATTGTGTGATATCTAATCACCAATTATACATGATGTAGCCTAGTCAATGATCAATGCTGTGCTTAAATTTCTTCTTATTGTGCTTATTAATACCTCTATTTGATGATGAGGATATGATTAGAGACCCTTTTATTTTACAATAAATCACTTGTTTCTGCAATTATCATGGAAATTGTCATAATCCTTAGTCCTTTCCCCCATGTTCGATGAAAATATAATCAATTCTTCTCTCCCTTTTTATGTATGTATATAGATTGTCGACACCTCACATGTAATAAATAGATAAAAATGGTTGTATGCATAATAAAACTTAGGATCCAGAGAGGGTAACGTTAATGATATCAGAATCTACAACTTAGTAAACCTACAGTGGAGGCCAGATTAATGTTCGAGTGGGTGTAACTTGTACCTAACTTCCTGAATTCATCTTTGAAGTGGTGATGGATAGTTAGGTCTAAAGCTAGGGATCGATTGTCATCATCCAAATTTTTCGGTGGTTATTTACCAGGATGGCAACTTAAACTTATTCTTCAGGCCTTATCTTCGTGACCTGGTCCATACAGCTCTCTAGACACTCGAAATAGGGCACACACAAGGAACTAAGTGCGAGTGCAGTCGCTCATAATAGGGACCTATAAAAGTTTATTTCAATTGGAATTGCTGAGATTCTTTTGTCCTGGTGTAGACACTGGATTTTTGAGGTTCAATGATGAAATGAAGATGAATGTTGAGTGAAATAAATTATTGAAATGCCCTTTAGAAACTAAAGAGGAAAGAGGTGAGAAGAAATTGGCAAAGGGTCTCGAAAACTGACACATGATTTCAAAAAAGCAGAGAAATTAATACAAAAGGAATCTGTTGATGAGTCATATTATGTTATGAAGCTACGGATGTCTAGTTTTTGTAAAAGTTTAAGGATTGCAAATCGGAGTTGAACTCAAAAAGTTATACATGATCAAATAGACGAAGGTCATAAGAGACCAAATTGCAAAGTGTCAAAATAGGAAGGACTGAATGGGAAGGGTCGCCCGACAGTCAAACAACCGCTCGGATGTTGACAACTGCCTGGCAGTCAAACAGTCGTTGGCTATTGAGTGACAGTCGCCTGGCTGTCGGGCGGTCGTCCGATAGCTGCCCGGCGGTTTGCCAATAGCTGCACACTATTAGTCCCCTAATTTTGGAAAATTACAATTAGAACCTTCCGTATTTGATTTTTTTTTTCCTTTTTCGCTTGCACCCTTCAACCATATAAACCCTCTCGTCACTTTTCAACCCACATCAAATTCATCTCTTCTCCCTCTTGAAGACAAACTTGAGAATTCAAGGAGTCTTTTCTAGTTTAAAGTTTTTGGGCGTTTTATATTGCTCTAAACTCAGAAAGGGTATGTCTTGAGAGCACTTTTCTCTTCTCCCTCCTATTCTCTTATTTATTTTTCTTGTTTATAATTAAGCATGTATAAGGTTGTTTATGATTAGAATTAGCACGATTAGGGTTTATTTTGATGCTTAGGAGCATGTTTAGGGTTTTATGAATTATTTCATCCTTTTGTTTGTTTTGCAAGGTGGAAATGCGTGACGAGGTAAGTTCACTTTCCTTTCTTTATTTAGAATCATGTTAAGAGTTTATTTTTTCTTTGCGAATGCTTAAAATCATGCTTAAGAGTATATGATTAGAATCATGCTAGGAATTGAACTTATGATTGCTTTGAAGTATGCTAGGATTGTAGCTACTCCAACAGATACTGCAGTGCAAGTTGTGCCTCCGAAGGCTACTATAGTATCGAGTACAGAGTCAGTCTCAGATTCTGATTCTCCATCTCCTTTTGCGACTGACCATGGCAAGCTTTTGGGCTCTATCAAATGTTCTACAAATCGCGAGGCATCTATTTTGTCAGGGCGGATAAAGACAAAGCAAGAGACTTCTCCCTCTCGTTTTGAGCCTTTGAATGGGCTAAGTGATGATGATCAACCTGATAGAATTGATCATACTCATTCGGACTCCCCAGCCACCTCGATAAAGAAGGGTAGGAAGAAGAAAAATAGGAAGGGTTAAAGCTCTTGTTTTTTCTATATAGGCCATTTATGGCAATCTCTCATTTATGTTGTTAAGGCCGTTTGTGGCCTTTTACTTTGTTTTTAGGCCGCTTGTGGCCTTTATTTTTGATATGTTGTTGGATTGTTTGTTTGGATCATATGTCCATGTTGTAATTCTTGGGGTATGCCCCTCAGATTTTTGTACACTATATTTTTTTGGATTTATATTACTAAGTAACTTTTCAAAAAAAAAAAGGAAGTATGCTGGGAAATAGCATAGAATAGGTGTGAATTACCTTAATTGCCCTTTGAATGGTTGATTAGGCTATTGATGCGTTCGAAACTAGCAAGTATACTAGTCGCACAAGTAATAAAGTGATAAGTAAGATATCGTTCCCACGAGGATTGATTCTAATTGAATTTGTTATTTCCAGCAACAATAAACTAAACAGGGGGGGATTTTTGTTGAATGCTTTACTAAATGAAATAAGAATGCAAGTAAAGAATAACAAAACAGAAAGTAAATTTGAATGAAAAATCAATGGGAGAAAGCTGGTTAAGGGATCCTTCTCTACCACAAGATATGGATTTGCGAATTAATAGTAGAATTGTCATCTAATTACAGCATTGAAGTTATCAACCGTAGATAACAACAAGCTCTGTTATCCCAATCTTTCCTTACTTTGTTGTTAAATAAAATAGGATCTTTACTTAATCTCTATCCATTAAACAAACCTAGAACAAGCTCTCTAAATTTAATTCAATGGATGCATTATGAAAAGAAAGACAGGTTGATCTAAGCAATAAACACACAAGCTCGGATTATTTAATTTAGGTTATATTCTCCAATTGCAATCTCTGATCACAATTTTGCTACTAATGATTAGAAATTCAAGACAATTACGGATCAAGATCTCTAGTCTAGCAATAGACAATATCCAAATTATATTCAGTTGGCCACCCAAATACAATCCAACAAGCAATCATAAGCATTAAACATGGGAAAATACAAGCAACTTCAATTAGAGAATTGGAAAACAATTCCTTGCACAATCAATTCACAAAAACCATATCTAGGGCTTTGAAATCACCCTCAACCAATTTAGATTCAGTTACACATGTTTAAGAATGTAGTAAATACAATACAACATGGAGACATTCCAGAAAATGAAAGGGAAGGGAAAAACTTAGCAAATTTGATGTAATTCTCTTTGGATTGTAGTTCTTCCTCTTTCCAAGCTTCCTTTCTCCTTCACGAACTCCAAGAGATGAAAGAATTCCAGAGCTGAAGCCTCCACCACGTTCTCCCCTCTTCCAGTTATGAAAATAAAACCTAAAATGTGTTTAAATACTCTGCTACAGTGACTTGCTACAGTGCCCCGTATTATACATGCTACAGTGGCTTGTGGAATTATATTTCTATACATCTCACACTGTTTTGATTACAACTTTTGGTATACTGAATGGATTTATAAACCGTAAATTTCTCCAGAAAATAGACTTCGAGAGCTTTCCAACGGTATATAATATGTCATCGGGTTCATTGTATATCAATACATTAAATCCGAGAATATGGTTGACTAGCAGAGGTGAAAATGAAGGGTTTTACTCCATTTTTGTGCAAGTTGCTCCAAAACTCCTACAAACATCAAAACAACACAAAAACATAAAAATACCAAGGAATATAGCAAAGAAACATGGACGAATTGATATGAAAATGATATATAAATAGACACTTATCAAATTCCCCCACACTTAGACTTTGCTAGTCCTCGAGCAACTACGATAATATAAAATAAAACTAAACCGAAACAAAAAATTAAAACGCACAAATGCTTCGTCTTGCAAATAGGCCTCAAAGATTGTACTTAATTATAACCCAAGGAAAACTTCAAATAATGCACTTGATCAAGAATTTTATCCGAAAGATTAGTTTCGCTTCACTTCAATTCCTCAAGTGTGTGTGTGTAGAGCCATTCTCACCTAATCACTTGTGACCCGGATGAGTTTATGCTTAAAAATGAATCATATTTAATAGTGAAGATGTGTGTATAAATGAACTCCATAGGCATGCTTTTCAAGTCACTCTCCACTAATGTAGACATGCACAACACCAAGGATCAAGTAGGACTTTATTAAGCTTGTAACGTTTGGCTTGGGTGAAGGTATGATAAAGGATAATAATTTAGCTCAAATCACCCACAAACACATAAATCATTCAAGACTATGTAGAGCTCAACCCTATAACACAACTTTATTTCAATTCACCAGGTTACTCCTCCAAACTTATTTAGAACACTCAATTTTTTTTTTTTTTTTTTTGCAGAAAACAAAAGAAAACTACACCCCCACACTTTGTTGTTCATTCTTTTTAAGAACACTTAAGGGTATAGATCTCTTATTCTTCTTCTTTTTTTTTCTTTTTTTCTTTTTTTTCTTCTTTTTTTTTTATTACACTTCCCCTCCCCCACACTTAAAACAACACATTGTCCTCAATGTGTAAGTACGTGGACGATAAGTACAGATTGGCTTTTTTTTTTTTTTTTTTTTTACCAACACAATAGGACTCACTTGCATTGCTCACGACACATCCCAACCTCCTCTAACTTCCCAAAACCAGAACATAGCTCAGAATTTAATTATGAATGATCTACATGCTCATAGGTAAGGGATAAACTGTTTGAAACAAATTCATTTGAGGTTAGGAAATCTTTTAGTGAGTTAACAAAGAAAAAGGCTTACAGAGGCTCAAAGGGGTAACTAGGGATCAATTTCAGTCAAGGTTGGCTATTAAGGCTCAAACGGTCCAAAGATGGCCTCAATCATTTCCCCAATGTTGCACAGTCTAGGATTTCGCCTCGAGTGACCATCAAACAAGTTCTAGAATTCATTGAAATCTGAAGAAACATTTAAATTACATAAACTTTCTCTAAGTGAACAAATACTCAGTGATAATAGCTTAGTGCTCAATGTTGCGCAAGGAATCAAAAGCAAAGCGAAAACCAATAAACATTTCAAGCACACAGATCCATGCATCATTTATCATTTTCCAAGAGTTATTCTAAATTCAATCATTATCTTATCATCGACC
The DNA here is from genome assembly GCA_013180625.2 of Boswellia sacra. Lineage (NCBI taxonomy): Eukaryota > Viridiplantae > Streptophyta > Magnoliopsida > Sapindales > Burseraceae > Boswellia > Boswellia sacra. The sequence continues at coordinate 207,485 of SNVD02004929.1, forward strand.
CACAAAATGCAAGAAAAGAGGTACGTGGCATTGTTAAACCTGAGTCAAGATTGTATATTTCAACAATCCTTAGGACCAGTAGCCCGCAGACTTAAGGTTTCCAGCCTATATACCTTTATTATGAGGAACAAAACAAGAAACAAGACACTTCAAACAACATAAAATAAACAAACTACAGATTTATTTAGAGAGAATGCGTTTCAAGAGTTAAGGAAACCCCATATTCTGCCATTCTCATGCTTTTCCACAATGTTTTTTTTTTTTTTTCGAATCGAAACTGATATAGACAAAAAACACACAACAACTCTAAATTACACAAAACTAAACTTACTCATAAAATAACAAAGTCCAACAAGCCAGCAAACAAAAACAAGTCAGTTAGAATGGGTCTAAAAAGTTTAGAAGTTAGCCTCCTTATTCAGCCATTATGGATTGAAGAGATCTAGAATGCGTTTTAAGAGAACTTAAACTTTTTAAGCCACCACTCTAAAAACCGAGATTAGAAAATATTACCTGGGACGAAAGAAATAAACTGAAAAAGCTCAAAAGAAATAACATGAAAACTCTCAAATAAACACAATAAAAAGAAAGCAAACAAAAACAAAGCAAACCAGCAGATAGAGATTACAGATGGAGCGTTAAATTCAGTTTACGCCTCTTATTGCCTTCTCCAAACCAATCTATCCGAGCCATTGTTGAATCAGGCGAATAGACGAATTCTTGTAATTTGTCAATTAACTCCCCTGCAGTTGAAGCTGTAAGCAGGATTTGCCTCGCTGACTGTGAGATGAAGTTTTTTTCTACTGCTTGATCAAGAAAAGATAACAAACCATCAAAAAAATTATAGACATTTAACAAACCAATGGGTTTCCGATGGATGTTTAGCTGTGCCCAAGAGGTGATTTGAAATATCTCCTATAATGTACCATAACCACCAGGCAAAGCTATAAATGCATCAGATTTAATGACCATATGTGCAATACGCTCATGCATGCTAGAGACCTGTAACTCTTCCCCCATTGTGTTGCCTATGATATCTCGCATAGCTAATGGTTTAGGATAATGCCGAGAACTTTACTTCCTCCCAAGGATGCAGCTGTCGACACACACCCACCCCATTAACCCAAGATCCTACCCCCCTCCATAATCAAATGATACCCCTCGCAGCTAAATGTCCTACAAGATCAAGAGCTGCTGTCGTAAACTCCATCTACCAAATTGCGATCTCACAAAATACGCTATATTTTGAATCGCGAATTGTGTTTTTCTCCATTTCTACAAGTGCTCTAAACTTGTGTAAGACAATGATGCACGTTAGGTATTATCGATTCAAGTGCAAGACAGGTTATAAAATGACATTTCAAAATATGCAGCATGGATATATACACACGTAAAACTCTCAAATTTGACACATGGTGACATAATTTCGGTGGGAGTTGCTCGATGCAGATTTATCGCCCCAAGATTTGAAAAAATGAGATATGCTTTCGGCGAGATTTGACAAAACCTACACACTTGTCTCCCACGTGAAGCATGGAAAATAGAGATATGCTTTTGGCGGGGTTTGACAAAACCGCCACACTTGTCTCCCACGTGAAGCATGAAAAGTAAAGATATACTTTCGGCAGAGGTTGACAAAACCTCCACACTTGTCTCTCACGTGTGCTTATGTCATGGGGTAGTCATATGGTTTGTCAAAAAGAAAACTTGAAATTAAAACAAACAAAATCAACAAACAACAACAACACAAAACAACATTGATAATCAGATCAAACGAAACAAGAAAGAAATAAAATTCGACAACAACAACACACATTCACATATACAAGTAGTTGTGATTGTGGCTCACATCTTCCTCTGGTTTTACGTCCAGTAACGGCTGAAACGCCTTCTATGAGTCGGGGATTTGCTTCCCATCCAGTTTTCTTATAACTGGCAAACAGGGTCGTTTTTAGTCAGATTCCCTAGACTATGATGCTGCAATTCATCACGAAATTGTGTCCATAGATTAAGCAATTCACGCTGAACAAGTCCACAAGAATGTGACTCGAGAGTTAACAAAACATTATCCCGCGACTCATTACTCAAACCATTCTTAATAAATGAAAGTTTATCTTCTCTATTCCTGGACGCAAAACCTAATGAACTACAAGTCTGGTAACAATTCCATCTAGCACATTTATAACATACTTGTAACCTTTTCGCTCTTTGCCTCGTGGCGTAGTAGCTCTTTCCTAGACCAGGCATGTATTTTGCGAGATTAATGTCCGGCTCACCGGACAATCTCACCTTGGCTTCGATAAGGCATCGGATATCAGCAGGCACATTTAGGAGCATCAATGCCCAAAGTCTAGTCATCCGTACTTTATAAATTTTAAACACAGCATTTTGAGGAAGTGAAGGGAAATATTTATGAAGGTTCGACAGAAAGATATTGGCATCCATCGAAGAGGAGAAAAGGAGAGATGTTACCGATAATGCAATTGAGTTTGTTCTTCTCCCAGATATGCACGTTTTAAACCTTCGAGCAATGGCTTCAACTCCCGTTTGGATGTTTTCTCAAGCTGTTGCACAAATGAACTCAAAGCACGGAATAATCAAATTAACAAAGAAACGAAAAAAAAACAAAATAAAATAAGACGCGATAGAATACAAACACAATAGCAACAAAGTTAAAATAACACGCAACAAATGAGACGATGGCAAAGAAGAGGAGAGATAAAACCTGATCAATTTACGATGGCCCTGGAGGAATCTCCTCGAGAACACAAAATTGGATGCGTTACTACCTTCTTTTTCTTTTCTCTTTTTATTTATGTTTCCAAAACTTGGGTCCTCCCAATAAACGCTTGGTTGAACGTCCTCATCCTGACATTACCTGCCCTTACCCATCAAGATAAGTGGGCTCGTAAAGAGGTACCTCCTCGATGTCCTGCATCACTAAATTTTCATAATAAGGCTTCAACCTGTGTCCATTCATCTTGAATACTTTGTCAATTTTTAAGCTCTTGATTTCACTGCACCATGAGAAAATACATTAGTAATAACAAAAGGTCAAACCCATCGAGATCATAATTTACCTGGAAATAACTTGAGGCGAGAATGAAATAAAAGAACTTTCTGTCCCACTTCAAAATTCTTCCTGGATATCATTTTATCATGAAATGCCTTAGTTCTCTCCTTGTAAATTCTGGAATTCTCATAGGCATCATTTCTAAGTTCTTCCAATTCTTGCAGTTGAAGCTTCCTTAGTTCTCCAGCAACATCCATCTCCATGTTACAAAGCTTTACTGCCCACCATGCTTTGTGTTCGAGCTCTACCGGAAGGTGACATGGCTTACCATAGACTAACCTGTACGGAGACATACCAATCGGTGTCTTGTAAGCAGTCCGGTATGCCCAAAGTGCATCATTAAGTCGTAGGCTCCAATCTTTTCTGTTCGGATTCACTGCCTTCTCGAGAATGGACTTGACTTCTCGATTTGAAACGTCAACTTGACCACTAGTTTGTGGATGATATGCAGTAGACACCTTGTGAGTGATGTTGTATTTTTTGAGCAAGGCTTCAAATGATCGGTTGCAGAAGTGTGTCCCTCTGTCGCTAATCATGGCTCTTGTGTTTCGAAATCTCGCAAAATATGTTAGATTTCACAAAATCTACACAATTTTTAGAATCATTAGTTCTCGTAGCTTTTGCTTCCACCCATTTAGAAACATAATCCACAGCAAGTATAATGTAAACATTACCAAATGATGAAGGAAAAGGACCATGAAATCAATACCCCACACATCAAAAATCTCGACAATAAGTATAGGGGTTTGTGGCATTTGATTTTTGGCACTTAAATTACCTGTCCTTTTGACAACGGTCACAAGCTTTGCAGAAGAGATATGCATCTTTGAACAATGATGGCCAGTAGAATCCACAATCAAGAACTTTCAGGGCTGTTCTTTTTTGGTCCGAAGTGACCGCCACATGCATAAGAATGACAGAAGGTCAAAATTGAATTAAATTCAGATTCAGAAACACACCTTCTTATCACTTGATCAGAACAATGCTTCCCTAAGTATGGATCATCCCATATGTAATATTTGGCAATGTTTTTGATCTTGTCTCTTTGAGCTCGAGTCAAGTCATGTAGTTACTTCTTGGTAACTAATTATTTACAATATCTCTACCGATGGCCCTGCTACATGTAGAGACATCAATTGTTCATCCGAAAAACTTTCTTGTAATGGCAGTACATCCTCGTCATGGACAATGCGACTGAGATGGTCTGCAACTAAGTTTTCACTTCCCTTCTTATCTTTGATCTCCAAGTCAAAGTCCTGTAAAAGGAGTATCCACCTGATAAGCCTTGGTTTTGCATCTTTCTTTGTGAGCAAGTACCTCAAAGCTGCATGATCAGAATAAACGGTTACTTTAGTACCAATCAAATAAGATCGAAACTTTTCTAAAGCAAAAATAACCACTAGCAGCTCTTTCTCAGTGGTAGAATAATTAAGTTTAGCATCATTTAAAGTCCGAGATGCATAGTAAATGGCATGTGGAATTTTGCCAATTCGTTGACCCAAAACGGCACCCACAGCATAGTCACTTGCATCACACATGATCTCGAATGGATGATTCCAATTCGGAGATTGGATTACTGGAGCCGAAGTCGAGAGTTCCTTCAGTTTCTCAAATGCCTCTTTGCATTTCTCATCAAATTCAAAGGCCACATCATTCTGTAATAATCTGCATAGGGGCAATGCTATCTTCGAGAAATCTTTGATGAATCTACGATATAAACCTGCATGGCCAAGAAACGAACGAATATCCCTCACACTTGTGGGAGGTGGTAAGGAACATATAAGATCTATCTTGGATTTATCCACCTCTATACCCTTAGCAGAAATAACATGTCCCAAAACTATACCCTGATCTACCATAAAATGACATTTTTTCCAATTTAGAACAAGGTTAGTTTCCATACATCTTTGAAGTATAAGTGTAAGGTTATCAAGGCATTTATCAAAAGAATCACAAAAAACACTAAAGTCATCCATAAATACCTCAATGATGTTCTCAACATAATCAGAGAAAATACTTACCATACACCTTTGGAAAGTGGCAGGGGCATTGCAAAGACCGAACGCATGCGTCGATATGCAAATGTACCAAATGGGCATGTAAATGTAGTTTTCTCTTGATCTTCCAGGGCAATGACAATCTGATTATATCCTGAATAGCCATCAGAAAACAATAATGAGAATGACCTGCTAATCTCTCCAGCATTTGATCAATGAATGGCAAAGGAAAGTGATCCTTGCGAGTTGCAGAATTGAGCTTTCGATAATCAATACAAACTCGCCACCCGGTTTGGATACGAGTGGGAACTAGCTCCTTATTGTCATTCTTAACCACCGTAACACCAGTTTTCTTTGGAGGGAACGACTTGGACCGGACTCCACCCCACTTGCTATCCGAATTGATAAATCTACACCCACATCTAACATTTCGGATTTCTTTCTTGACACTTCCATCAATTTGGAGGATTTCACCTCCGCTGTGGCTTCTCTCGTGGGATTTTGGATCCTCTTCTCAAGATGTCGGTGCTGCATATGGCTGGGCTAATACCTTTGATGTCAGCAATTGTCCACCCAAGGGCTGTTTTGTGATCTCGAAGCACTCGAATGAGTTTCTCTTCTTGTAATGGTGCAAGGCCCTTTGCTATTATGACTGGCAAAGTATCTTTCTCACCCAATAATACATGCTTCAAATGATCTGGAAGAGGCTTAAGCTCCAAGGCAGGTGCTTTCATCACAGAAGGAAGAAGTTTCTCATTAGATAAAGGCAATTCAATGTACGAAACATCATACCTGTTTGTGGTGATAGCTATAGTCTCATCTAAGCTTGCCACAGCTTCCTCCACTTCTTTAGACACTTGTATCAACCTTCTCGGTTCTCTGGAATTTTCTATCCCTATGTGCTCACTAATGGCTACTTCCAATCGATCCTTGCGAGTTAACTCAAAAAGTTGTTGTGCCAAAGAATCAATAACATCAACTGCAAAAACAAAATGCAAGTCACTAGGGTACCTCATTGCT